>PVKA01015956.1:0-10807 GCA_004027165.1 Ctenomys sociabilis
TTAAGATAGGGTCTTTCTGTGTAATTCAGTCTGTCCTTGAATTCACTATGTGCCCAGCCTGGCTTTGAACTTGGTGCAATCCTTCTGTCAGCTTCCTGCTTCAGCCTCCAAGAACTGGTTTCATAGGTGTGTGCCACCATGCCCAACTAAGAATAGTCAAAATTCTTTTAAAAAAAGTTAAAACAAATTTTCCCCAAGTAACTTGTGGTATCATTTTAAAACTATACAATGAAACAACACAGTGGTATCAATCAATGAAAAATGCAATTAAAGGAATTGAATTTACACAAACTGGGATTATATTTGTGGTTAAGAATTAACAAGCCAACAATGACAAAATTTAATAACTGGCTAATCACTTATCAGCAGGAGTTGAGTAACTATATTTCTAGCAAACATGGAAGTAAACTTCTGGTAACTTTTATTTTGTGGTAGGCATTGAACTTGGGATCTTGTGCTTGCCAGGCAAGTGCTGTTTGTGCTGCTGAGTTATAGTCCTGGCCCAGCTTCTAATAACTTGAGGTCTTATAAGGGTTAGCAAGTTATTTGTAATGGAGAATGTATACTCAATTAGGGCTGTGGACACAGCTCAGCAGTCTAAGTGCCTGCCTGGCAAGCTAAAGGACCTGAGTTTGACCCCTAGTACCACCAAAAAAAAGTATATTCAATTGATGGAGAAAACAAAATGTATGTAAGTATAATGACTTTATAGTTATGAATAGTAAAGAGTCCTGGAAAGATACACACAAGACTTGAGACTTTAGGATTGTGGCCAAAGTAAAAGAATGTAATCATTAAACTGTCAGAAAGGATTCAACATTTTATTTATTTATTTATTAACTTTTTGCAGAACTGGGGATTGAACTCAGGACCTTGCATTTGCCAGGGAAGCGCTTATTCCACTGAGCCATCTCCCCGGCCCTGATTTAACACTTTAATTTTAGTTCTTTGTAGTCAATTCATATATTGTCAGTTTTGTATTAATGTTATCAGTTTGAAGGTTGAATTTCTTTCCTCATAATATAAAATCTAAGTAGTATTACAGCAATAGGATAAACCAGGATAGTCAATTCTTCCTTACAAAACTCTTACAATAGACTCTTGGGTTATGCATCTATTCCAAAAAGTAACTCCTAATGTCTAAACCTCTATCATCTGATACTCTTTCCATAAAGTTCATCATGGAAATCCTACCCTGGGCTCTCATAGTCTCATGTAAGAGCTTTTTATTTTTTGTTTGAGACATAGTTCAGGGTGGTCTTCAACTCATGAGGAGCCTTGGTCCTCAACCTCCTGAATGCTGGGATCACAGACATGTGCCATCCTGCCCTGATGGAGCCTTTTTAAGAACAACTCATTTATATGTTAGGTGCCTTCATCTTCTCTTTGATTTGATGGTAAAGTTTATAGAGTAAAATTTAGTTTTAATGATTAGCAGAAGAAATCTGTTATAACCATAATAAAACTTTAACAAGTTAAACAGAGTAACTTAATAGCTTTATCTTTATTTAAGCAAAAACAAAATAAAAGAAAAACAAAAACCAACAATAAAACCCGAAGACAGATATTACATCACTTGGTTTGAAATTGCTAATCAACTTTATTTATTACTGCTGGGGAATCAAAACCAGGGCCTTGGTCATGCTAGGAAATGCTCTGCCATGGAGCTCATGCCCTTTCCCTTTATTTAATTTGTAGAGTTACCAAGCTGATTGATATGCAACTGCTTTAATCACAAAGAGAGGCTTAAAATAAAACTGATACAAAAATATTTTGCTATTATTGTTTTCGCCATTTATCTTTAGGCCTGGGGAGATAGCTCAGTAGAATAAATGCTTGCCTGGGAGGCAAATGCAGGGTCCTGAGTTCAATCCCCAGTACTGAAAAAAAAACAAAACAAAACAAAAAACAAACCAAGTTTTAGGACAGGGGAGATAGCTCAGGAGAATAAGCCCTCAAGGGCCTGAGTTCAATCCTGGTTCTGCAAAACAAACAAACAAACAAAAACAAAAAAATCCATTAATCTTTAATAAACTCCTCCTTCTCAATTTTGAACCAAAATACTCTTTTTTCATATAAGCTAGAGGATATGTTTTCCCCTTTACTATATTAGTCAGAAACCTTTTGTTTGTAATGTGGATAAATGTAACTGAAAACACATTCAATAAGGAGAAAGGAAAGCCCTGGGGCACCTGCACCAGTAAAAAAAGATTCCTTGATAGAACAAGGACTACAAGAGCACTTGGTCTGTCTCCAGCATGAACACTGCCACCAGATGGACTCAAATCTCAGCTGTTAATCCTTAATTTCCTTATCAGCAAGGAAGTATTTGGTAATTCTGTTAAGTAAGGTGATATATTAAAAGGCTACATGGTACTGCCTAACTCAAAATTCATAACCCCATGACTCCAGACATTATTTTTTCCCCATAAATATTAACATTCATACAGAATCTTTAATCCAAACAATTCAGTTCATCATGTTTTTTTTTCGGAACCAGGGGTTGAACTCAGGCCTTGCGGTTGTCAGGGAGGTGCTTATTCTATGGAGCCATCTCCCTGGCCCCAGGTCATCATGTAACTAAGTGATGAGTAATAGAATTTTTTTTTAGATTTATTTATTTATTTAGTTGGCACAGGGTCTCACTATGCAGCTTGGAGTCATAGCAGTCCTCCTGTCTCAGCCTTTCCAGTGCTGGGACTACAGGCATGCACCACCATGCCTGATTTCAGTGGCTGGCATGGTGGGGGTCCAGCATGGCATGTAGTACTGAGGATTGAACCCAGGTCCTTGTGCTTCTCAGGTAGGTGCTTAGACCACCAAGCTCTTTCCCCAACCCTAGAAGTCATAACAGCAAACAAACCATATGAAGTAACTGAAACACATAAAACAATGAAGAAAAAATCCAAGTCAAACAAATTATGTCCTGAACAACAGTCCAGCACTTGCTGTGGCAGAGGAGTGTATTTGAGTACAGATCCAACCTACATACACCACTGTGGTTCAAGAGCTATTAACCACCCAGCTTATGCTACAGAGGCAAAGTTACAGAGATAAATGTTTCTCCCTATAAGGATAAACAGTGTAAGAAGACTGAAGATGACATTAAAATACACTATGCTGGCAAAGCAAGGTACCAAGTTTGATCCCCTGTACCACACACACACACACACAAAAAAAAAAAAAAAAAAAAAAAAAAAAAGATGTACTGATTTATACACTGAACAAGGTATTAAGCACTATGGAACACCTATGAGGAAGCTGTTAAATTGGATACAGGGAAGTAAAACTTGCAACCTGATCTGGATGAGTTCGTGTTCTCTAAACATTAAGAATGAATTTTAGGAACAAATGGAGGTTGAGTATAAAACTTTATTGGAAAGAAAAGCTTCTGTCAGAGAGGGACAGAAGGGAGACCTGAGTGGGTTGCCCGGGGAAGCTATCTCTTTTTTTTTTTGAGACAGGGTCTCACTATGTAGTTCAGGCTAGCCTTAAGCTCACTTTGTAGCTCAGGCTGATCTCGAACTCACAACAATCCTCCTGCCTCAGCCTCCCGAGCGCTGGGATTACAGGCCTGCGCCACCACGCCCGGCTTCGAAGCTATCTCTTTTAGGGACGTTTATAGTGTAAGACCATGAGGGGGCTAAGGTGGAGAGAATGGGAACTCCCTTAGGTGGACAAGAGGTGGGACAAAACTATGGTCAACCAATTGGATTACAAGCACCATTGCTCAGGTAAAGTTAATTACGCCCAGGACCAAATGGGGAGGTCATGGAGTAAGGGGCATGAATACAGGACAGGATTTCTTCCTGTTGGGGGTCGGGCTGATGACTCACTTGGGTCCTTTCAGGTGATGGATTTAGAATATCAATACCAGGTGCTACTCTTTTAGCATCTGTTTGGCCTTTAGGTCTGGTTCACAGCAGGAGCATCTGTCTCACCTCTCCAATAGTTGCCTTTGTCTTCTGTGTTATCCCCTTTGAGGGCCTGACCTTGTTTAACTGCCTATAATATTTCTATCTAATTTGGCTACCTGTACCAAATTAATTCTCAATTCTCAGGGACATTTAGAAAGGCAGAATTTATCATGTGAACAATGCTCCAAGAAAGGCTCTTCTGAGCAAAAAGGGCAAGTTACAAAGGGATCTTACTAATTCCATAGAATTAATTTTTCTGGAATCTGTTGTTTTCTGAGTAAAATGATGTAAAATACAAGAAAGATAAAGAAAATTAGCTTTATTTATGTAATTTAGAAAAATTGATTATAGTATTAAACCTGTCAAATGTTTCCATTCTGAACAATTTACAAGAATATACACAGACATAATAAAATAGAGTACATCACATTGCTCTTGCTTGAATCAATGTGTCTTCTCAATTCTGAACATGCTTGTCACTTCAGTTTGTAATTTTTAACAGGGAGATGCTTTACATACTGTTTGATTCATAGTATAACACTGAAGTGCAAGAAGAGTCAACGATCACAAACACAAGTTAAAAAATATTTTTTAACCAATGACCCTATCATTAACTTTTTTCTGTATTAAAACATGTTCCCTATTAAAAAAATACTCATATTCATTGATGATCTAAGTTTGTTGTATAAACATGTCATTTATATAAACCCATAGTTGATTAAATACAATATAGATATGAATCTACATTAAACTCATCAAAATAAATGTCTGCCATAAATGTTTGAATAGTATTAAACAGAAAATTCATTTCAGAAATAGTGAAAATACAAGCTAACCCAAAAGATGGTATAAAGTCCTATTTATGGGCATGAACTCTATGTCAAGCTGTAGTGCTGCAATTAATTTTTACCCTAATATATTGGATAATTATAATTCAAGCATTCCAATCACTAATCTTGTTGAATAAACCAAAGTTTAATAATATTAGTGAATAAGGCAGAATCCTCTTTTATTTATTTCTTTTTTTGTCTTTTTGAGACAGGGTCTCACTATGCAGTTCAGGCTGGTCTTAAGCTCACTTTGTAGCTCAGGCTGGTGTTGAACTCACAACAGTCCTCCTGCCTCAGCCTCCCAAGTGCTGGGATTACAGGCATGTGCCACCACTCCCGGCTCTCTTATTTTGAAAAAAAATTGGGGGGGGGAATACCAGAAATAGAACTCAGGACCTTTCACTTGCCAAGCACGTGTTGCGCTGCTGAGCTATATCCTGGGCTTGTGGCAGATCTTCTATTAGTGACTAGGATACAATCTATGTGCAGATAATTTATATTCGAGTGAAATCTGGATCTGTCAAGAATTAAGTATATGACATATATATGGACTGACAGAAGAGATCCATTTTTAAAGCAGTACGTTGTAAATTTAATTCTTTAGCACATTCTTGAAATTTCTGGCTAAAGTTCTGACAGCTCTATTGCCTAATTAAGTGGGAAAAACATTCCACAAAATGTTAAGTTTGCTGTCAATTTGAAAGTTACAGCTACTTAAAACAATCAACTAGATCTCCAAGTGCACTTGAGTCTAAACTTTCCCTTTGTCCCCAAAGAGAAGGAAATGATCAAGTACTGTATTAAGGTGCTTGCTATTCCAAAAACAAGTAAAATCAGAGGAAATTGGTCTTTAATTGGATGCTTGAATTCTTTCCAGAGTGCTTAGTATGTTTGGATGATGGTAACTTCACTTTGACACTTTCCTGATTGCCCTTTATAGCAGCCTCCAAGCGGGCTTTCAGGGCTGGAGAAGAAGCCATTATATTTTTAAAATCTGATGAATACTGAGGCCCAATCTGCATGAGATTTTGCAAAGCAAAGTCATGTAAATTCCTCATTATTGAAGGTGCTGATGCGAGAGCATTCTCATCCAAAAGGAAAGAAATGAGGATAGGCAGGAGACAGGCCACCAGCTGAGAGCCTAGGAAGTAAACAAACAATGCCAGTTCAGCACATACACGTTTATCATACTTACTGCCTAAGTCCTCAAACTGTACATATTTTTTTCCCTTAGGGAAGAAATAGTTCTTTAAGTCTCTTCTGCCAAATTAACACTAAATAAGATAAAAATCCTGGACTTTTGATAAATGTGAAATACTGATATAAACTGATTAAGTGAATGTTTTAAAGTTAGCACTGAAATTCTGAGTCTGGAGAGACTGAGTAGTCCATACTACTGGACTCAATGTTGACACTTACGATGCTGTTCTTCAGCAATGGTAACCAATGCTTCCAAGATCTTTATGCCTTCTTGAAAGATCTGAAGCTCAGTGGCATCTTCAGGTTTTCTTTTGTTTATTTCCTGCAGTTTTCCCACAATAAACGATGCTAAGGAGTAAATGTATGGGTATGAAACGGCTGGGTTTGGATACTGGAAAATGGAATGTAGAAGCTGATAGGTCTTGAACTGTACCTAGTCAAGAAAGAGACAAATACACACTGTAAAAAAAAAGAAAAGAAAAAAGAAAAAAAGGCCAGGTGTGGTGATACACACCTATACTCCTACCACTTGAGAGGCTGGGGCAGGAGGCTGGGGCAGGAGGCTTGTCATGAGTTTGAGGCCAGCCTGGGATATACAATGAGTTCAAGACCAGCCTGAACTACATAGTGAGAGCCTGTCTCAAAAAGACAAAAACAAAACAAAAGAAATATCCTTTATTTTAGGGCTGTATTTGAGTAATTATCATTTTCTGAGAGAAAATTTAATTCTGTATCTCTGTGAATAAATGTATTTGTGAGCATGGACTACAAATATATAAAATAGGAAATTTAACAAACGAAATGGCCAAAAAGGAATGGGATCAACTTGTATGTACTGTTTTTGAAATGGGTCCCCTTATTTGACAATCATATTGCTGAAGGTCTATGTTAGAGCTTTCCTTTTTATTTTTGCAGTATGAAAAATGACCTCAGGCTGTTACACTGAGGTATATCCCCCCTGCCCTTTCTACATTTATTTTAAAAGTTTGAGACAGGGTCTCAAGTTGCCCAAGCTGGGCTCAACTTTGGTGATCTTGGTACAGCCTTCCAGAGTACTGATGTGCACTACCATGCCTGGCCACAAAGAACTTCTATTTTCTAGAAGTTCTTTTTATAATACAGCTCTGTCAATAAAATTTTATATAAATAATTTTTTTTTTTTTTGCAGAACTGGGGATTGAATTCAGGCCTTTGCGCTTACCAGAGAAGCACTTATTCCATTGAGCCATCTCCCCAGCCCAAATATTTTAGATTTACAGTGGACCCCAAAATTTGCAATAATTATGTTCTTAGAGCACCTACGAATTGTGAAAAACTATAAGGTTCAAATGTGGTCATAAAAATGTGTATAAATGCCTTTTTTAAAAAAAAATGTATTTGGTACAGATCTCACTATGCAGCTCAGACTTCTAGTGATCCTCAGTGCTGGGCTTACAGGTATGCGCTACCATGCCTGGTCCTGGTGGCTGGCTCCTAGGACCTGGGGGTGGGGCGGGAGTAGCACTTGTTTCTTGGCATTGAACTGCAGTCCCTGTGCTTGCTTAAACAGGTGCTTAATTTGCAGAGCTATCTTGCTGGTCCAAAATGCCTATTTTTATAGTTTAAATCTTTACTGAATATGCTATGAAGGCTGCAGCTATGTAATTTAATTTAGTAACATACTGTATTAATAAACTTTAGAAATGCAGGACATTTTTGGAAGCATCTTAGGGATCTTTGGGCCTTTAAGAAAACAAAACCTAGAAGAGTTGAAACAGCTGTATGCGGTACAGCACCTGTTATGAGGGCATGCTGGTGCACCTGCTGGAGATGGGCTACAGGGCAGCAGCCAGTCAGAAGCAAGGAGAACTGTAAACAGTGCTCTTAGATTGACTACTGGAATCCTCCTGCCAAAAAAATAAGTGGAGGATATCTGTGGTTTCTGCACACAATTATTAGTTAAGTTGTAAGGAAAAATCTACATGACTAAGGCTGTGAGCTCTGAACCCCAACTTTGCAAGGTTATACTATACATAAATTTTAAGATGTCTTCATTTCAAAGTTATATTTTTAACATTTTTTCTTTTTTTCTCCCACTACAAAATTTTACATGCAGAAAAAAAAAAAGCATCTAAATGCCTTTAAAAGAATGTATTTGGTACAGGATTGGTACAGGATCTCATTATGCAACTCAGACTCATAATGATCCTGTTTTCAGCCTCCCTAGGATTACAGGCGTGCCCATCATGCCACAATCCACAGAATGGAAGAATAAATATCATTATTATCTGGTTTTATTATCACAAGAAAAAGCATTAATGCCAAATGCAAAAATAAAAAATTGTACTTTGATAGCTCTTTTTGGAGCTAGCAAACCTACAAAATTTTGCAAAACTCTAAATATATTCTTACTACAAACTCCTCTCTGGCTGGGGAACATAGCTTAATAGAATAAGCACCTGCCTGGCAAGTGCAATGTCTGGAGTTCTATCCCTAGTACTGTTAAAAAAAAAAGAAAAGCAATTTGGGGCTGGGGAGATAGTTCAGTAGAATAAACGCTGGCCTGGCAAGCACAAGGGCCTGAGTTCAATCCCTGGTTCTGCCAAAAAAACAAACAAATAAAACCCCAAAAAACAAACAAAATCCCTCTCTGCTAAAAGACACTTACCACGGAATTTTTTATCTCAAGAGTAGCCTTAAATTTCTCAATACAGCGATTCTGAATGCATGGGATGGTCGTTACTTCCGGGCTGGTAGACAAAATAAATACTGTGATAGCTGTCAGGAGACTGACTTCATCAAGATCTTCATGTGCTGCATCGACTAAAGAGAAATGATCCATCAGGACAGATCACACTCACAGCTTTGGGTACAAATGTGAAGCTGTCTTTGGTAGTAACAATGTTTTTGTATATGCAACAGATGCAGGGAATACTTTTTTCTTTACTAAAAGTATTTAGATATACCAACACTGACAAGACTTCATGTGATCTTAGCCAAAAAGCCGACAAGCAATTGACAAGACTTCAAGAAACTTGAAAATGTCCATTTTAGATAATTCTATGGCTGAAAATTAGCAAAGCAGTTATCTTCAAAGGCAAAGACATCAGTAAACACATTCACTAGTTTTGAGATCCTGGGGATCTATGTTTTTTTCAGCTTTCTTATCTGTAAAATGGGAATAAGAGTATTTATATTTTCACATTGATTGGGTTATGAAGAATAAATGAGTTAATCTATGTGAGACATTTAGGAAAAGGCAGAAGTTGCATTACCTGCAAGCATGCTGTGACATATTTAGAATATATGCTACATATAATGCTTAATATGAATTTGTACTTTATTAATAATTATTATCTTTTGTTTTGGAGACAGGGTTATTGTATGTTGCTCAAGCTGGCCCTGAATTCCTATAATCTAGTGACACTCTCTTGCTTCAGCTTCCTCAGTAGATGGGACTATAGGAGTGTGCTTTGGTAATTGTTTTTTTCTTTACTAAAAATTTAGATAACACATATGCAAAAAAAAAATACCTTAGCACTTTTACACATACTTTGTTTAAACAGCAGAGAAAATCAGTAGACAAAAATAGCTGTGTGAAGTACAAGTATATGAAGACTTTTGTATTAGAAGTACTCTTATACTATGTCTCATTTTTCAGTCATACTCATTGAATAACTTAAAAGAACCATTCTGAAAAAATGTTACCTGAGAAAGAAAAATGTGGCAAATAGAACATAAACTGAATTGTTTATGAGTGAACTGTTACATATGAAAAATGACACACATGTATAGTACTTTTGCTGTTATGGTTTACAACTAAACTGCCTCCCAAAAGTCTCCCGTTTTTCTTTCTTTTAATGTATTTCGTACAGGGTCGGTAGTATCTACAGGGTCTCACTACATAGATCGGACTCTAGTGATTCTGTTTTTAGCCTCCCAAGCGCTGGGACTATAGGTGTGCGTCACCACGCCCAGTCTCAGCATGCCCCAGGGACACAGCCGGCATGGCATGCTGAGGATCAAACTCTGGCAGCTGTGCTCTGCCTAAGCAAGTGCTCTAGTCCACTGAGGTATCTGTCTGGCCCCTTCTCTGGTGTTTGAATCATCAGTGAATTTAGTGCTTGGTTGGAAGTAGTGCACTGAAATTCTGAATTGAAGGGTATATTCTTGCCCCAGCTCCACCCTTTTGTCTTCTTCCTGGGTACAACGACATGGTTCCTTTCTCATGCTATTACACCATATTATTTTGCTTTGGAGCAGCCAATCAAGGACTGAGTTGCAAGCATCAGCCGTTTTATTTAAGTGAAGGGAAGGCTGAGTGGCACAGAAAATTGGTCCCTAGAGTGAGATCTCTGCTGTGACTGTATCTCATCAGGTGGTTTAAGAAGCCTTTTGCTGGAGGAGTCTGGAAAGATTTGGAGATGGGCCAGAGAAGTCATAGAATACAACAGAGTCTGATGGATAATCCTGGTCAGAGGACAGAACTAGAATGCTGATAGAAATGAGGGCAGTAACACACAGGCTTAGGAAGTTTTTTTTTTTTTTTTTTTTTTTGTGAAGGGTCTCACTATGTAACTCAGACTTACAGTGATCCTCTGGATTTCTGCCTCCCTAGTGTTTGGATTACAGGCATGTGCCACCATGCCCGGACTCTACTGTTGGCTTGGCAGGCCTCAGGGGTGGGGCTGGCACAGCATGTGGTGCCAGGGATCGAACCCTGGCCCCTGTGCTTGCCTAAGTATTTAGACCGCTGAGCTCTAGCACTGGCCCTCAGGAGGTTTTAGTGACTAGAAGCCATGTGTTATTCTCTGGTGAAATTTTTTACCTGTATTTTGCCTATATCCTGAGCTTTGCAAGAGACTGAGATTAAGGGAAGGA
>PVKA01015956.1:10907-49058 GCA_004027165.1 Ctenomys sociabilis
TTTTTTTTTTGTCTTTTTGAGACAGGGTCTCACTATGCAGTTCAGGCTGGCCTTAAGTTCACTTTGTAGCTCAGGCTGGTGTCGAACTCACAACAATCCTCCTGCCTCAGCCTCCAAAGTGCTGGGATTTCAGGCATGTGCCACCACACCTGGCCCTAGCTTTCTTCTAAAGAGTGAGCCCTTGAGTCTCCTACTGGATAAAGGCCACCTAGGGCAGTATTCCCTGACCTGTCTGGCATAAAGGACCAACTTCACAGAAAACAATTTTTCCATGAACAAAATATGGGGGGGGTAGTTTTGGAATTAGATTCTTCTAAGAAGCACACAGCCTACAACCCTCATATGTAGTACTGGTACTCCTAGGAGAATCTAAGTCTACTGCTGATGTGACAGAAGGCAGAGCACAGGGGGTGATGTGAGTGATGAGGAGTGGCTATAAATACAGGTTAAGCTTCATATGCTTGTATCTATACAGCCCAATTTGTAAGAGGCCATGAACTGATCTGTTCATGGGGCTGGGGACTCCTGGCCTAGGGAACTGGTTCCTATGGTACAATTCATTGTGTCCAGCCAGGCACTCAGAGATCATTAAAGCCATGGTTCAAGGGGAGCTGGCTACCACTGGAGCTGGTGGCAGGGCTGGATGTTATACAAATGGTACTGGTTTTTCTGCCATGCAGAATGCAAGAGTTATAGGGTCAGGAAGGCTTATACCCAGATTTTAGAATACATGCAAAGCCATTCTGACAGGGCAGTATGTGAAGCTGTGAGAATGAAACTGAAGAAGCAGTGGAGATCCTAGGAATTTGGATGCCAGCAACACGGAATATTTGGTGAAGAAAGTCACAGGCCTCAAGCAAAGCCACCAAAACAGAGTCCATGTGAATTATAAACAGCAAAACTATAGGATGGGCTACACTACAAGCCCTTTGGAGGTCATACTTCACTGTCATGCATCCCAGATGCTAGACATGGAGCTACAGGATTTCATGGGTTTTGGTCTTACTTTGGTTCATTTCCTTTCTATGCCACTATTTCTCTCTTTTGGAACAGAAATGTGCATCTTGTGTCAATACATGTTAGAGGGCTTGGAGACAGGAAGCACAAGGTCCTGAATTCATAGAAGTATTTTACTTTCTTTTGGATTTGTCTAGAGGCTTGAACCTAAGAATTGTTTTTTGTTTTGTTTTTCTTGAGACAGCCTCACTATATATTTCAGGCTGGCCTTGAAGTCACGTAGCCCAGGCTGACCTCAAACTCACAGTAATGTTCTTGTTTGAATCTCTCAAAATCTGGGATTACATGCATGGACCATCATACCTGGCATCAAAACTAAGAGTTTGCTTTAAATCTCAGAGCAGACTTTTCAAATTCAGCAAGTCTAGAGTTGCTAGGACTTTTGTCACTATTAGAAATGGACTAAATGCACTTTACATGAGATGGACATAAGCATTTTGGAGATAAGAGGCAAAAGTTTTAGATATAAAATGTCCCCCAAAAGCATTGTTTTTGAATTATGAGGACTATCATGCCTGATAAATGTCATGTGTTTAGAAGGTGACTAAATCATGGAGGTGCTATATTCATCAGTGATGAGTTCAGTGGCTAAACATGCTGTTCAGAGGCAGGGCCTTATTCAGAGTAGATCACCATGGGCATGGCTCTTCCCTTTTCTCTGCTTCCTGGCCACCATAATAGAGGCAGCTTTTCACCATGCCATTTCTGCCATGGACCTGGTAGATCATGTACTAAACCCATAGCAACTGTTGCCTAAAAGGGACCTTTCCTCCTCTGAATTGAGAGTGCTGGGTGTTTGGTCCCAGTGATGAGAGAGGGCTGCTTGATGCATCTGGTTATATTTATTTAATAAACACTAAGGTGCAAGCCCTCTTTTAGGCAATAAGAATATAATTTATACAGTATATATACTATATACAGGGAAAAAAATAAAATGAAACCATAAGAAGCAACCCCGGATAACTGACAATTGTGTGGTGAGAGAAAGTATCTCTTTCCCCCTTTTTGGCACAGTATTAGAAAACAAACCCAGGAGCACTGCCACTGAGGTACATCCCCTGCCCCTCCTGTCCCTTTCTGAGACGGTGTAAGCTGGTCTTGAACTCACTTATGTAGTCCATGCTAGTCTCAAACTCATTGTGATCCTCCTGTCTGAGACTCTAAAATGCTGGGATTACAGGTATGTGCCACCATGCCCAGCTCCCCCAAACCTGTTTTACTTTACTTCAATACAAGGATTTCCCAGGTTGCCTGCACTAGGGTTAAACTTGTACTCTTCCTAGCTTGCTCTCCCACAGCGCTTAGGATTACAGGCCTGTGCTCAGTAGAATTTTGAAGAATATCTAAGCTGATACCTCAGAGAGATACCAGCAATGAAATGAAAACCTATGGATGGGGGCCAGCCAGATAGTTCAGTGGACTAAAGTGCATGCTTAGGCAGGCGCAGCAACTGGGGTTTGATCCTGGTGTGCTGTGTCGGCCCTGCCCCTGGGGTGCACTGACAGCGACTGAGACTGGGCATGGCTGTGCGCACCTATGATCCCAGCACTTGAGAGGCTGAAAACAGGAGGATCACTAGGAGTCCAATCTGTGTAGTGAGACTCTGTACAGCCTGTCCTTAAAAAGAAAAACCTATGGATGAGTAGAATATATCTTACAAAAACACTTGAGTGTTTTAAGGTATAATAAATATCTTATTTTTTACAAAATGTCTTCTTATAAATAACATCTAAATTTAAAACGACAGCTATGTTACAAGCATTAAACATTTAACCCTCACAACAGACAGCACAACCAAACAGGTACCCTGCTTCCTTTCCATTTTATGGATGAGAAACAGATATTTGGTCATTTGCCAAAGCCATGTAATTAATTAGTAAGGCAGACAGTTTGATTCCAGAGAGCAGTTATGGTGCTCCCCACACAGCAAATTCAACTTCAGATATTTATGGCAACTGAAAACTGTGTTATATTTAGTTTAGTAAAGCTATCTTTTTATTTTTCAGTGGGACAGCATTCTAGAGTTCTTTTTATTTCTTCTAAAATTCTTGGATAGATGCAAAGTTCTCTTGGTATCAGTGCTATGGAGTAGCCTCTATGGTAAGAAACTGAGGCCTCTTATTACTTACTAGCTGTCTCAATGAGTCACTCTGGAGATGGATTCTCTAGCTAGAGTCCTGGCCTGTGGCTTAACAGTCATCTCCTTAGACACACTAAGTCCCAAGCACTTGGCAGAGGTGCCCCTGAATCCCTAACCCATAGAAAGACAGAAGATAAATAAGTTTTGAGGCAATTTGTTACACAGAATATGTTTTTCTGCAATGCTCAGCTCTTTTAACTTTTCTTAATAATTGGTCTAAATTCTAAGTGCTACCTCATTCCCTCCAAAAACCAAAAACAAGTAACAAAACCCCACAAAATAGTACTTTGTGTATGTGAGAAAGCGGCAAGCTCATTATAACCTTCAGCATAAGAACCTATTACTTTCTGTGCTTGCTTTGCCTTCCTCCTCCTACTGGCAAAGGTTAATCCTGAATAGTGCTATAACAGGGAAGCCACTTTCTTTTTTTAGTATTTCCTGCTCCAGCCCTGTCTTTATAGTCTGTAAGTATGAACTCAGAATCAATTTTATCTTTAAAATAAACTATTCTTCAATTCAATAACTTTGTTCCCGTTCTTTCTTCTTTCCAGCAAGAGAAGTCTGTCTGTGCCTTTCTCATTCCTTGGCTTTTACTCTGTGTGGCCCATGCCTTCCCTGTTTAGCTTTACTGCATTTTACACTGCAGACCATTCCCTTTCTATCAAAGGTTGTATCTGGCTTTTGTGACTGTATTATCCTCTGAATCTCTTCCCACCTTGATTTTGGTCTTCTTGCTCCATGAACTTAAACTGTAAAACTGAGATTTATAACAGGACAAGGAAGGCAGAATAATGTCTAGTATGTCAGGAGACTTCTAACAACCACTGCAGCATATAATTGGAATGCAAAATCACATAACAGCACTGGGAATAAGCTCAGCAGTACAGCACTTACCTAACATATATAAGGTCTCAGATTTAATGCTCATACCACACAACAAAACACTATCCAACCAACTCTCACATCATATATACACATAAGAAAAGACAAAACATACTTATTGGCTACAGAACATAATTCTGGCTATCATTTATTGATCTATGCCAGTTATTAAGGGAGAAGCTTTGTATATAGTATGTTAATCTAACTATTTCCTATAAATATCCTTGCTGGGAGTTATGGTACCTGTAGCTACTCCAAAGGTTAAGACAGGCAAGCAGTGACTTTAAGGTTAGTCTGGCAACATAGGAACCTGTCTCCAAACAAACCACAAGAAAAAAAGAAAAACAAACCCGGGCCCAGGGAGACAGCTTGGTAGAATAAGTGCTTGTCTGGTAAGGACAAGGTCCTGAGATCAATCCCTGGTACCACAAAAAAGAAAAAAAAAAATCCCTAAAAGACCAACTTGGACACAAAAAATAATATCCTTATTTATTTATTTAGGTGTTTTTGAGACAGGATTTCACTATATAGTTCAGGCTGGACCTGAACTTACTTTGCAGCCCTAATCTCACTCTGTAGCCCAAGCTAGCTTTGAACTTGCAGTGATCCTCCTCCCTCAGCCTCCTGAGTGCTAGGATTATAGCAGTGCACACTATGCCCAAGTAATATCTTTATTTGTTAATGAGAAAACAAAGCCTCAAAAAAAATCAGGTAACTTGGCTAGTAAATACTAGAGTGATGAACTAGATTGATCCTTCTCAGTATACACATTATATAGATCACGGTTGGTGTGCTGTTGATCGAAAGCTCTAAAAGGCTCACCCATCACTGATGCAGATCATATTACATTTCAAGATTAAACATACCATTAGGTTTAAAGGTCTCTCACTGTCAACATATAGGCTTCTGGCCATTTGTATTTAAAGGTTAAAATATTAAAATGTGTAAATATCCTTTTATTTTTGGAAAGAATATTTTTATTATTATAATAAGGTTTTGTTCAAGATAGTGTTATAGGCAGCTGAGTTAGATAAAAATATTTTTAGGCAGTCAGGCAGGGCTAGGCCCTCGAAAGAAATAATACAGAAAACAAGATGTCTGCAACTCTGGGAGGGACCGAGGCTCTTGCTGTGAAGGCCAAACAAATGCTAAAAGAGTAACACCAGGGATTGATATTCTAAATAGGTATCCATCACCTAAAAAGACCCAAGTGAGTCACTAGCCCAGGCCCCCCCCCAGGGGAAGAGACCCTGTCCCATATTCATGCCCACTTACTATGTGTCGCTTCGCCATTTGGTCCTGGGCCTAATCAACTTTACCTGAGCAATGGTGCTTGTAATCCCATTCGTTGACCATAGTTTTGTCCCACCCTACCTCCGTCTAAGCGAGACCCCTTCTCTACCTTAGACCCGAATGGTTTTGCCCTATAAAAGTCCCTAAAAGAGGCAGCTTCCTGGGCAACCCGTTCAGGCCCCCCTTCTGTCCCTCTCCTACAGAAGCTTTTCTATCCAATAAAGCTTTTTCCTCAACCTCCATTTGTTCCTAAAATTCATTCTTCGGTTTTAGAGAACATGAACTCATCCAGGTCAGGTTGGGAGTTTTACTTCCCTGTATCAATAGAAGATATTGATAAATACTTTATTTTATTTATTTATTTTAAACTGACAATAAATTTTTATCATTTCAGAGAAAGAAAAATAGTGAGGAATTCACATGAACAATCCATGCTAACAAATGGAGGTGAATCAGACGTAAAAAGAATTAAGATGTGTTATGTACATGTACCAACTCCCAACAATGAGTATCATTATGTATTGCTGACATGTACTAGAAAAAAAAAAAAAAACACGACAAAAAATCCATGATGCCAAGCACCAAAGGAGTAGAAATTCCAGCTAGGAGAGAAGTTTCCTTAGTTTCTTTTGTCAGTATGAATAAAAAGCATCTGTGCCTTCACCAGTAAGTTCTCTACTCAGAACTGACTCAAGGGCCGGCGGTATAGCTCAGCAGACTAAGCGCTTGCTTAGGTAAGCGCAGGGACCAGTGTTTGATCCTTGGTTCCCCAAGCCGCGCCGGCCCCGCCTTCAGGTGCGCTGAGCCTGTGATGCAATCCGGGTGTGGTGGCGCACCTGTAATCCCAGCACATGGGAGGCAAAAAGCAGGAAGATCACTATGAATGTGGGTTGCATGCATAGTGAGACCCTGCACCAAAAAAAAATAGAAAAAAAAAAAAAAAAAAAAACTGACTCAAGTCTAGGAGAGCAACCAATTTAAAAGTGGAAAGCTGCAGCTTCCAAACACAGCCACTGCTTTCTATTGTGCATCTTCATCTCCATGGGGACATGGTCACTGCTCAGGTGATGCAGGGATCCTTGGGTGACTTTTTTTAACAGTGTAGCTTTTTAAAATTAGGTGTAGGTTACATGAGAGTTACAATTGAGAAATCATTTCAAGGAGAAAATTTTCTGCAAAGATTAACATTTGTAAAAGTAAAAATTTTCCATAAAATACCTCACTATATTTTCCTATGTTATTTTATTTATTTATTTTAATTTTCTTAATAGATTACAAATTGAAAATAAATTATTCATAAACATGCTATCATGAAAACTTTTTAAGTTCAATTGTTTTGAAGCATTCAATTTTTAATTAATTAGTATTTAATTTCCTGAATATTGCTTAATCTTAATTTTTGTTTTAAGATTTATACTATATCTTTGAATTACAATTTATCTAAAAGACATCATATGATATCTTCTGCTAGAATTAGAAACTTTAAAAAGTATATTTCCATTTTCTGCTGATTTTATATTACTTTTTTCCCTGTCTTTTACACACACACACACACACACGAAAAAAAATATGTGTATAACCTGACATAAGATTGGTACTGTTTCATAGAAATCTTCAATGACCTTTTAAATAAGGGTTCATCTAATATATTTTATATAGTCCTGCATAACTATCACTTTGAGAGCTCTTTATTGCTCATCCGGGAGCATACTGCAACCTCTCTTGCCTTTTGAATTATGCTCTTTGTTATTTCCTATATGCTACGTCTGGAGGTATTAAAATATTTCAAGTTTGTATAACTAGAAAATATTTTACTTTTAGTTTTCAAAGGTATGTTTGCTATAAAATTCAAAGAGGATAGATCTTTTTTTTCCTTCAGTTCTTTAATTAGTCTAGTTTCTTAAAATGTGTAAATATCCTCTAAACACATGAGACTGTTAGCTAGGATCAAGTAATAGCTTAGCCTCAAAATACTGTTCCTTATGCTCACTTTGGCAACATGTATACTAAAATACCGATCCTCTCACTTTTTAACATAAACCAAGGTGTTTCCCAAGGACTTTATTTACCTGGGTCCCAGCAGTCAAGAACTGTTGTTAAAGCGCTGCGGAGAAGGTCTGTCCAAGCAGAGTGGCACTTTTCTGCAAGGGCCATGGGGGAAGACAGTATTCCTTTTAGGGCCTGGAGGGAAGCTGCGACTGTGGAGGATAACTGCCCCCCAGGTAACTTCACAGCAGTTTCTCTAAGGACACCAACTGTGAGGTACAATATAGTAGGGAGGATTGAGATGCTTCCTGTAAGATAAAAAATTTAAACATATTACATGTAGATGCTGAATCCAGAATATTTTTAAGAACATATATAGAAGCCAGACGTGGTGGCATATGCCTGTAATTTCAGCACTTAGGAGACTGAAGCAGGAGGATTGCTGTCAGTTTGAGGCCAGTCTGGGCTACCTAGTGAATTCCAGGCCAGCCTGAACTATAAAGTTAGACCCTGTCTGAGAACAAACAAACAGGGGGAGATAGCTCAGTGGAATAAGTGCTTGCCTGGCAAATGCAGGTCTTGAGTTTGATCCCTGGTACCATAAAAAAAAACAACAAAAGCCAAACAAAAAACCCCAAACACCTGAGTTCAATCCCTGGTTCCACAAAACAAACAAACAAACAAACAAAAAACAAACAAAAAAATCAGTTTCTTGGGGCTGAGAGTATAGTTTGGTGGTAGATAACATACTTAGTATACTCAAGGCTCTGGGTTTGATGTCAGCATGTGCACACACACATACACACACAGATTATTTTTCTTAGAAATTTGAAGTTAATATTATATAACTTTGTTTTATTTTTTGAGATAGGGTCTCTCTGTATTCCAGGCTGGTCTTGAAGTAACTATTTAGTTCAAGATGGCCTTGAACTTACAGTGTCTACTTGTCTTCGATTCTGGGTTCTGGAATTACTGGCATGCATTATAAGACCTGGCCTAATTTAAATAATTTATTAAGATTATTCAGGTTAAAAGATTTTAACCCATTAGGACTGGGGAGATAGTTTAGCACTGGGCGTGGTGGTGCACACCTGTAATCACAGGGCTGGGGAGGCTGAGACAGGAGGATCACTGCAAGTGTTAGGTACCTAGTGAGGCCCTATACCAAACAAACAACCAACCAAAGATTTTAACCACTAAAATAGACTATTCAGGTTTTATGATGGTGAAAATGCAATACTACATACTACGGAGTGCACCTACTGCTTTCCACATTGAGCTACCTCCCCAGCTTTGTTTAAATTTTATTTATTTGTGTGTTTGAGACAACATTTTACTATGCAGTTCAGGCTGGCTTTAAACTTACTTTGTAGTCTAAGGCTGGCCTCAAACTTGCAGTGATCCTCCTGCCTCAGCCTCCCTACTGCTGAGATTACAGGTATGTGCCACCATGCTTGGCTGACACTTTTATATTTTGAGATAGGCTCTCCAATTTGTAATTGTTTTTCTTCAGTTTTCCAGAGTGTGGGATGTAGGTGTGTGCCATAATGCCCTGAGAGGGTTGGATGGCCACAATTAGAGATATATTTAAAATCATTTATATATTTTTTTACAGTATTATGGATTGAACCCAGGATCTTTGCACTGAGACATACCCTCAGACTTTCAAAAAGTTTTTATTCTGAGATAGGGTCTCACTAAATTGCCCAGGATGGGCTTGAATTTGTGATCTTCCTGTCTCAACATCCCAGAATGCTGGGACATTAGGTATGTGCCAGCATACCTGGCTCTCTACAGGATATTTAAATTCTATCATAGCATTATTATGTTTTCTCTTTTGTTTGTTTTCTTGCTATGCAGTTCAGGCTGGTCTTAACGTAACTTTCTTACCCAGGATGGCCTCAAATTTACAGTGATCCTCCTGCGCCAGCCTTCTGGGTGCTGGAATTACAGGTGTGTGCTACCACACCTGGCCTCAATTTGCTTTATTTGGTAGTGTATAATTTACTTTTTTTTTGTTTTGCAGTACTGGGGGTTGAACTTAGGACTCTGCATTTGCCAGGCAAGCGCTTATTCTACTGAGCTATCTCCCTGACCCTGATAATGTATAATTTACTTTGTGCTGTGATAAAGCAAAAAAAAATAAACTCAACTATTATCATTTTTAAGTGTACAGTCTAGTGTCATTATGTCTGTTCACAACATGGTATAACCACCAGTACTATTTACGTTAATTTTGTATTACTTATCAAAGAATATGTGGAGATTTATCAATTAAAAATATTAAGTTTTCATGGTAAGGAGTTGAAAAGTTAGTTCTAAGTTTAAAATGAATGTGAAGAAACTAAAGCTAAAATGCTGTATTTCATTTTCCCGAAGCCCTCGCAGCAAAATCAGTACCATGTGTTTTTCTCCCTAATCTTCTGCTAGTTCACTGTTCCTCCAACTTTTGGTGTAAGACTATGTGAAAACAGGAAGTTTGAATTCAAATTGATGTTTAAAGTCATTAGGCTACAAATAAGCATGTAAATTGATCAAAATACATCTAAGCATGAATATTCTTACCACTTAAGTATCTATTAAGTTCTAAATACTATTACATGCTATAATAGAGCATATAACATTAAATTGGAATGGCACATTTATCTATCTATCTGTCTGTCTATCTATCTATCTATCTATCTATCTATCTATCTATCTATCTATCTATCTATAAATGATTGAACCCAGGGTCTCACATGCTATCTATCTATCTATCTATCTATCTATCTATCTATCTATCTATCTATCTATCTATCTATAAATGATTGAACCCAGGGTCTCACATGCTAGGTAAGTGCTCTATCACTTAAATATAGCTCCAGATCTCCAGTTGAACTCCGAAGGATGAAAATTTAAGAGAAAGAAAAAAAAAAGGATGGGAATTTTTTTTTTTTTTTGGTGGAACTGGAGGTTGAACTCAGGCCCTTGCACTTGCCAGGGAAGCACTTATTTCACTGAGCCATCTCCACAGGCCAAGGATGGGAATAGTTAAGATCAAGTAATAGCAAAGATAATGGTATACAGAAGGATGATCATGAAGCCTTCTATGTTTAGAATTTACATAGCCAGAAAGCAGAGATTCAGGAGAGCTTTATGGAGAGCTATAAAACCTATGTTAATTATAAAGTATAGACTTGGGGCTGGAGGTGTAGCTTAATGGTATAGTGCTTGCTTAGCATGCATGAGGTTCTGTATTCAGTCCCCTGCACAGGGAGAAAAAGATTAGCAACTATGGTCCATTATTTACTAAAGCCATTTTTCTTCCTTGGTCAAATAAAGAAATCACATACTATAGCATACCTTCAGGAGAGCACACTGCAGGAAGTTCAGAGAGGATAACCAATGCAGCTGAAACCAACCGGCTTCCTTCTTCTGACAGAATTTGTGGCTTTGTTGCTCTCACTTCTGGAATACCTGTCAACTTAGGGTTTAGTTCTGGGAGCTGTCTAACTAGAATGCATACACATAATTCCAAAGTTGCAAAGACCAAAGACTTTCCAGGCACAAGTCCTCCTGTGTCTTTTCCCTCTCCAAACTCTGGAAGAGTTTCCTTTTCAGCAGCCCCATCATCAACTAAAATAAAGAACAGCACAAAGTTGTTTCTAGAAAAGGCAATAATTCATTCCTGTTATAGGTAACTTTTTTTTTAATAGGTAACATTTAATGGCTAAAATTATGGATTGTTGAGGACAACTTTATTTTATTTTTTTGGCAGAACCAGGGATTGAACTCAGGCCCTTGCACTTGCCAGGGAAGCACTTAATTCTTACTGAGCCATCTCCCTGGCCCAACAAAATTATGGATTGTTAAAGGCTGAAGGAGAAAGCAGTTATGGAGGTATAAGTAATTATCCTTCTGATGATTTACTATTGGAATGGATTAAAAAAAAATCCTTGTAATCCCATCAGCTTTAAAATATTTCCTCTTTAACTCATTCTTACTATTAAGAATATAAGCACTTTAGCTATTAGTACTGACAAGGCACAAAGATATGAACCTAGGTCCCTGATGTTTTTTTCTTTTTTAAATTTTTTTTTCCTGATGTTTTTTAAAAAGCTGTCATATCAGCCCTACCACTAGATCCCCTACCTCTGGACTTCTTGTTAGATAGGAGAATAAAACCTTGTATTTTAAACCTACTATTGAGTTTTCTATTATATATAGCCAAATATAATCTTAAACAACAAACTCATCAATAGATTAGACATATAGACAAGCAACCTATCAACCTAACACACTACAAATTATCAGTAGTTTTTGTTATGTACATCAGTAAACAGAGCTAAAGTACTCTAAAGTATGAGATTTTTTCCTATAAATTTTTGCTAAATTCTTGTTTTCCAAAAAAATACTGTTAATAGGCAATTAAAACATGAGTTTTAATGGTACTGGGGATCAAACTCATGATCTTGCTTTCACAGTCAGTTACCTATGCCACTGAGCTATCTTCCCAAACCCAGCATGAGAAGAGTTAAAGCCAGGACTAGGATGTTACATTTGTCTATATATATATATATATAGATATATATAATATATCTATATATATATACAATAGATAACATAGATTTCATAGGTATTAAATAACACCTTAAAAAATAATAATGCTATGTGACTGACTTGGAAGTAAGAGTTAATATCTACCTTCTGCACTTCGTCTTTTTTCCTTGACATGTTCTTGAGCTGCACAGATGATCTGCTTTACCACTTCAAGTGAAGCCAATTGAATGGAAGGAGATTCTCTGGTCAAAATTACTCGATGTAGTACATTCAGCAACTCAATACCCAAGTTCTATCACAGAAAACATATAGAGGAAACTATGTGAGAAACTATGCGCTATTTTCAACATTACTTTTTTTTTTTTTTTTGTCTTTTTGAGACAGGGTCTCACTGTGCAGTTCAGGCTGGCCTTAAGCTCACTTTGTAGCTCAGGCTGGTCTCGAACTCACAACAATCCTCCTGCCTCAGCCTCCCTAGTGCTGCGATTACAGGTATGCGCCACCACGCCTGGCTCAACGTTACTATTTGACAAAAGTTCTGAAAAAGAAAATATGGCAAATTGCTCTTAAGAAATAGATACTGCCTGGCATGCATAAGACCCTGGCTTCAGTCTTCAGTACTCTATAAACATAAAGAAAAAAAAAGATGTCAACACAATAATGCTCTAAACTAATTCTAGGCTGCTTTTAGTTCCATCTTTGGCACTAAAAAATCAATTTCATACAGATTCTAAACTGGGAAAAAAGAAATTCCCAAAATACAATAGGAAAAGCCAGGCATGGTCTAGCACCTGTAATCCCAGAACTCAGGAAAGTAAGGCAGGAGGATCATTGCAAGTTTGAGACCAACCTGGGCTCCAAAGTGTGCCAGAGGCAAGCCTGAACTGCATAGTGAGACCCTGTTTCAAAAAGACAAAAAACAAAAAAAGCCCAAAACCCAAACAAATGAAAAAAAATGAATGGGAAATACACTGATTCTTACATTTATATTAAGGTTTTATAGTAATAAAAAAAATAAAGTAGCTGGGCATGTTGGTGCAAGCCTGTAGTCCCAGCACTCTGGAGGCTGAGACAGAAGGATCACAGTAAGTTCAAGGCCAGCCTGGGCTACACAGTGAGTTCAAAGACATATTGAAACCCTGTCTCAAAAAATGTAACAAAAATGATGGAGAGGTATGGTATTAAAACGGATGTCTTTGTTTTTTTTTTTTTTTTTGTCTTTTTGAGACAGGGTCTCACTATGCAGTTCAGGCCACTTAAGCTCACTTTTTGTAGCTCAGGCTGGTCTTGAACTCACAACAATCCTCCTGCCTCAGCCTCCCAAGTGCTAGGATTACAGGCATGCGCCACCACGCCCGGCTTTAAAATGGATGTCTTTGTAATGAACAAAATCATTTGGAGAAATGCTATCTCTTTTTATTAGTTACTTTGATCACTTTCTTTTTGAGAGGGCGGTTGAGATTACAGGCATGCGCCACCATGCCCAGTAATCACTTTCTTTCATCTTTGAAAATAATAATAAATCTACCAGTATGGTTCTTTTAACATACAGAGAAAACAGGTAAAGATTTACTCATGTCCAGTTCAAATTAAGTAAGAGCTCAATTAATGCTTTAAATATAATAAATGATAGTGTTAAATATCAGTCTATGTAGAAAGGGAGTCATAGTACTCGTTTACCTTAACACTCAATGACAACAATAATACACTGAATAATACGTGATGCTAAAACCTACAAATGCATATTTATCCATGAGGAAAACAATCAAAAGTGCTACACTGTGCAGCAATCCTTTTATGAAGGCCACAACTGAGTCAAATATGAGTACCTGACTCCATCTACAGGCTACTGGCAGTCTTTTTAAAAAGACCTGGAGAAGGGGGGGAGATAGCTCAGCAGCATAAGCTCTGGCCTAGCAAGCATAAGGGTCTGAGTTTAATCCCTGGTACCACATGGTGTGCCGGCCTGGAACCCCGGGCATGCTGTACTGGTCACTGAAACCAGGTGTGGTGGCACACATTTTTGTAATCCCAGTGCTCAGGAGGCTAAGACAGGAGGATCACTATTAGTCTGAACTGCATAGTGATACCCAGCTATTAAAAAGAAAAGAAAAAGACCTGGAGGGACAGCCAGGTGGGTGGTGAATGTCTGTAATTCCAGCACTGGAAGCTGAGATAGGAGGAATGTGACAAGTTCTAGGCCTGTCTGGGCTGCAGAGTGAGTTCAAGGCCACCATGAATGACACAGCCAGACTGTGTCTCAGAAAGAAAAGGAAGAACACAGCCAAGAGGAATACTCTGTAATTAATAGTAACTAAAAGAACCAAACAAGATTTTTCCCCTGGGGAAAAGGAATGTAAGATACAGATGAAATGTGAAGATCAGCATTCAGAGAAAAAGAGCAAAGAATGAATATGTGTAACTAGTGGCTAGCCACTGTACTGGACACTGCAACCTGGAACTTTCCCATCATGGAAGAAAGACAGAAAGTGGCAGAGTCAGAGGCATGATCACTCATGGGTTAGCACATATACTGGCAGCTCTACCTCTGTAGCTCTTTAGTTTTTACTTCTTTTTATTCACTGCAGTAATCTGAACATGTTTGTGTTCCCTGAAATCTACAAACCCTAACAAAAAACAAGAAGTCACCTGATCACTGCCAATTTTAGATCTGGGCCAGGGAACATCTAGAAGGGCCTGTAATGCATATAAACAAGCAGTAATGCTTTCCATGGTTGCATCTGAGCGTAATGAACATAGAAATTCCACACTGATTCCTGTGGAAAGCAAAAAGAGGAGCCATGTTTGAGATTCTTAGTTTGTAAAATTATTTTTATATCTTTTATTTTATAAGGTATACAAATAAGCTTAGCAAAAAAGCAGTATGAGTAAATGACAATGAATTTAAGACTACAAACAAGCGATGAGGCCAATCTTCAGTTAGCAATAATTGTTCCTCCAATAAGCCTCATTGGTTCCAATACTGCCACTATCTGAAGTTTATAAGGCAAATCTCTTAAACTGCTTTTATCACACATACACAGATCATTTTCAAGTAGGCCTGTGTATAATATGCTTAGTTGCTATGCTATAGTTAGAGATGCAAAAATTACAACAAATTGTACCAAAGAACTTTGTATTCTTTAATAACTAAAATTTGAATAACTACCATATATCAGGCACCACACTTTATTTAAATCATTGTATTACATTCTCATACCTATTGAAGTAGGTACTATTATTACCTTTATTTACTGACTGATTGAGCTGGAATTAAAGGCCAGGACCTTGTACATACTATTGGAAGTGCCCAACCACTGAGCCATATCTTTAAAGTCTGTTTTAAGATAAGTTCTTACACAAAGGCAACTGACAACTGTTTTGACACCAGAGCCTCGCACATTAAATATATGCCTTATGCTGAGCTACACTTACAGCCCCTGGAAACACATTTTTAATAGACTCAAGGATACAAGAATCTGGCATGTCTGGCCTGGGAATAAATAATTAATTGAAATATCATAAGCCATGAATCCTACCGAATTCAATTATTTACCTTTATGACCCCCATATTTCATTTACTCAGTAAGTTCTTTATGGACAATACATTTTCCTCAGAACTAATATGTGACATTTTATTCTACAAATTTACTATATTATTTAAGAAACTGTTCTAGAAACTAGTTAAATATCTAACATTTCATTCCATTTATTTTTATTTTATTTTTTATTTTTTGGCAGAACTGGGGATTGAACTCAGGCTTCTGTGCTTGTCAGGCAAGCGCTTATTCCACTGAGCCATCATCCCGGCCCCTCATTCCATTTATTTTATGAATTTACTATATTATTAAAAAGAACCACTTTACTATAAAAACACCTTACTAGAATTAAAGGAGACATATATAATTCCAGCACTCAGGAGGCTGAGGCAGGGCTACTGCAAGTTCAAGGCCAGCTTGGGCTAATCAACTCACAGCTTGCCTGAACTATACAACAACACACTGTCTCAAAAAGCAAAACAAAAAAATCCTTTTTAAAAATGTAGTTTTGAGGACTGGAGAGATAGCTTAGTAGAATAAGCATGGCCTGGTAAGTGCAAGGGCCTGAGTTGAATCCCCAGTTCCATCAAAAAAAAAATGTAGTTTTGGTAGAGCTCTTGCATATGTGACAGTTGGGCCCACCACCACCACAAGAAAAAAAAAAAAAAAAAAAAAAAAAGACCTGCTAAAGCTAGAAAACGGATTCAGCTTCATAAATTTAAAATTATCTTAACTTTAACCTTTAATATTTATTTGCAATTCCATTCCATTGAATATACTTTTTTTTTTCTTTTTTGTAATATAGGGGATTGAACTCAGGACTTTTGTACCAAACTACATCACCATCCCTTTTTTATGTATTTTATTTTGAGACAGGGTCTCACTAAATTGCTTGACTGCCCTGGCTGTGCTTGAACCAGGAATCCTCCTGTCTCAGACTCCCAAAGTTCTGGGACTATAGGTGTTTACCACCTTGTCCACCTTGAACATACTCTTCTTTTGGGGAAAGTGTCACACTATAGTAGTTTGGGCTGACCCTGAATTAACTACACATCCTAGGCAGGCCCAGATCTTAGAGTGATTCTTTTGTCTCAGCCTCTTAAATGCTGGGACTATTCTCAGCTTGAATATACTTTCTTAAAACCTCAATGGTTGAACAAGGAAGCCAATCCCTCAGCACATTGCTATTTTTTTTTGGTGTATGTATTAAGAAATTCGTAGAAACTCATTTTAGATACTACATGGATCTTTTTGAAAATTGTGTGGAAAGAACCAGGCCTCTCTGTAATTTTAATAATTTATTCAAACTGACATTGAAGTCAACCTTTCTTATTTTGTTTTTTTGAGATAGGATCTTGCTATGTAGTTCAAGCTGGCCTCCAGCTAGTGGCCATCCTCCAGCCTCTGCCTCCCAAGTGCTGGGAATATAGGCCTGTACCACCACACCCGCAGACTGATGTCAATTTGTAATAGGATTCTAGACATGATATAATAAAATTGTAGGTTTACAGCAAGAAGACATAACTCAAGAATAATCTCTCTAGCACTGTACATCTATTACTGACCTAAAATCAGATGAAATCTATCAGTGTAGATTTCTTCAGGGGACTTGACTGCAGCCCCAGATGATGAACCCTGACACATGGAAGTTGGTGTCACAGGCCTTGAGAGATTAGATGCTCCTTCATCTGGGTCCGCAACAACAAAGCCTGTGTTTGTAAGCCACAGTGCAGTAGCATGGAGGATAAGGGCCCAGGAGTTACAATAGTGCAGCTTTGCATTTTCACTTGTCTCTGCTGTATAGAAAGTGCCACCTACAGGAAAAAAAAAAAAATTTAGGAGGAAAGCAAGATTTTTTTCCAATGTATTTTCCCTTTTCTTTGTTACAAAAACCATTTTATCTCTCTGAAAGTTCACTTATACCCCAAAGCAACTATTTTCTGGTTTTTATCAGCACAGATTAGTTCTGTTTGTTCTTAAGCTTCATATAAATAGAATCATATCAATAATATGAACTTGTTTGTGACTGACTGACTTTATTTTGCCTAACAATGTTTTTGGAGATTCAGTTATGCTGCTACACTACCGATACTTTGTTACCAAACTTATTACATCTTTTGGGAGTACAACTGTTGGGTTACAGGGCTGATTTATTTAACTTTATAAAAAGTTTTCATGCCAATCCCTTTTTATAATTTAACCATAATATTTAAAAATATGTGTTTAGGGCCAGGGAGATAGCTCAGTAGAATAAGCACTTGCCTGGCAAGTGCAAGGTCTTGAGTTCAATCCCTGGTACCGCAAAAAAAAAAAAAAAAAAAAAAAAAAAAAAAAAAAAAAAAAAAAAAAAAGTGTTTAGGATAACCCACTATTATGGACTACTGGACTATATTGGATTATTTTGCTGAATTCATGAACCTACAATATTTGAATGGCAATGGAACACCCATATCTGACAAAACTAAACAAAAAAGGGGGATATAAATGAAGGACCATTTTGTAGTGAAAAAAATATGTATCTGTATACAAAATAGGATATACAGCTACTTTCTCTTAGTTCAATGAGAAGATTTGTAGTAATAGTATTTACACAAGATATCATGTTTGCATCTTGTACTATGACTACTAAAGACAACAATATGCAATGTATTAATTATTGTAACTGTCCTACTAACCTATTTTGAAACTGTCTCATTGCTATTTCTTTCTCAATAAAATTAATTTAAAAAATGTTCTTAAAATAAATATCAATACCATTTATGCATCTTCAAGGTTGACATTAGTATCTTATTTTCTTAAATCTCTTTCTCTTCTTGCACTGGGGATTGAGCCCAAGGCTTTTATATGGACCTGCTTTGCAAGGCTTCCTGCCTGTTTTTTGAGATAGGGTCTTCTTAGATTGTTACACTGCCCAGGCTCAGCTAGAACACAGTTCTTCTGCCTCAGCCTCCTAGTGTTGGCATTATAGGTACATGAAAAACCTGGCTTCCTTTTTCTTAAAAGGCTTAATACTTTGTTATACTAATTTGGTGTGTGTGTGTGTGTGTGTGTGTGTGTTTATGTAGTTCAGATTGGCCTGGATCTCACTATGTAGCTCAGGCTGGTCTCATACAATGATCTTCCTATTTCAGCCTCCTAAGTGTTGAGATTATAGGCATAGGTCACCATGCTCAGCTACACCACTAGTTTCTGTACTTCCTACAATCATTTTTCTCAATTTATTATTTTGTGTGTTTTTTTATTTATTTTCTTGGTACTGGGGATAGAACTCAGGACCTTGCACTTGGCAGGCAGAAACTTAAGTCGCTGAGCTATCTCCCCAACTCTATTTTGTATGTTTAAAAAGTTTATCTAGGGACCAGGGAGATGGCTCAATGGAATAAGTGCTTCCCTGGCAAGCGCAAGGGCCTGAGTTCAATCCCCAGTTCTGCCAAGAAAACAAAAAGCAAACTCACTAAAAAAGTTTACCTAGAAGGCACCATACTGGACGCATCCTTTTTTCCCCCTCACCAAATATATATTCTTGGTGGCGCATGCCTGTAATCCCAGCACTCGGGAGGCTGAGGCAGGAGGATTGTTGTGAGTTCGAGACCAGCCTGAGCTACAAAGTGAGCTTAAAGCCAGCCTGAACTGCATAGCGAGACCCTGTCTCAAAAAGACAAAAAAAAAAAAAAAAAAAAAAAAAAAAAAAAGATTTACCTATGTTGGTATATGCCTCTCTTTCATTTCTGCTATAAACTGTGTCAATAAATTAGTTTATTTCCATTGTAATCTGTTTTTATGCTACTGAAAAGTATAATAAATACTCTATATATTTCTTATATATGATCCCAATAAATTTGACAGACTGCATCTAAAATACATACCAGAGAGCTTGCCTGGCAAGCATAAGGTCCTGAGTTCTATCCCCAGTACCACCAATAAATAAATAAATAAATAAGTAAATAAGTAAATAAATCAATAAAATACATACCAGGATAAAACAGTAACAGGTAAGGCATTTTGAAATCAAATGAAGATTAATAAGAGTCACTACTACGTATCAAACATGCTAAATATGGAATTAGTAACTGACTATAAAATTAGATCCTTATCCCCATTCCACATTTACAAAATAAAGTCAAATAAATTTGAATACCATTTGAAATGTAAAAGACAGTCGAATATCCCAGCACTACCTATAATCCCAGTACTTGGGAGATTGAAGAAGGAAGATTATTATGTGTTTGAGACTATCCTGGGCTACAAGGTGAGCTCAAGGCCAGGTTGAACTGTATAACGAGACCCTGTCTCAAAAAGACAAAGAAAAAAAAGAAAACATATATATATAAGATACGAAAATATCAGCATCTAAGAGATTACTAATCAATAAAAAGGAGAAACATCAAATAGAAAACGATTATGATAAAGATTATGATTATGAAATTTATAGAAGGAACAAATTGCATAAACATGAAAAGATTCTCAAGAAATAAAGTACAATACTATTTTGTATCCAGCTGATTAGGAAAAGTTGTTAAGTGTGATAATATATCAAGTTGGGAAGGGCTGAATAAACAGAAATACATTTTGTGCTCATAAAATGATAGTAACCACTTCAGAAAGCAATTTGGCAACATCTTGGGAGGTATGACCTTGGCATCAATTTCTGGGCGTCAACCCTAAAAATAATTCTTGGATGTTCATCTCGAATGAATGAAATTAAAATTGTTCTGGGAAGAATGGTTTGGATGAATTTTATCTTAGCACTACTTAAGAAGCTTTGGAAGCAAAAAAACGACTCTAGGAATTATGTTATTATTTTACTTCCTTACCTTCAATAGGAAGTTGGGAGGAAAATTCTGAAGGCAAAGATAAGAGAGCATGATCCTGAAGTGCAGCAAGCCAGAGCCTGCTCAGCGTCCCAAGGTCAGTGCAGACTAAGTCAAGCAGTCCATCTAATGAGTGTGACCCATCTTTAACACTATCTTCTAAACATATGGCAGTCTTCAAAGTTTGTTTATGGTTTTTATGTCTTTGTACAGCAATTATGTAGACCTGTAAAAGGTTAATTAATTAAGTTTTGTGGTGCCAAGGATCAAATTTGGGGCCTCACAAATGCCAGGCATTTGCTCTACCACTGTGCTACAGCACCAGAACTTTGAAGGTTAACTTATAAATAGGAAAATTCAGTGTCTGCTGAAAAGGTTCCATACTTTTAAATCTTCGTAAAGAGGTAGCGTTAACTTTGAGCATATTGAACTTGAAATGCATTGTGGAACTAAGATGGCATACATACGTGTAACCATATGCACAAAATTGGGAAAAAAGATCCTAATGTATCATCAATGAGATTCATCAAGATTAATAAACTCAATGTTATCATTTTGTATTTTAAATATTTATTTATTTATTTGTTTGTTTGGTATAGGGCCTTACTCCATAGCTCAGAGTCAGAGACAGTAATCCTCCTGTCTCAGTCTCCTCAAAGCTGGGATTACAGGCATGTGTTACCACACTGGGTCTTGGGGGCTGGCGAGGCACGCCCCAGTACAGCATGTCATTCTGAGAATTGAACCCAGGTCCTTGCATTTGCCAGGCAGGTGCTAGGATCGCTGAGCTATCTCCCCAGGCCCATTTTGTACTTTAACAAAAATGACAACTACAAATAATGACTACAGCACTCTTTCTCACTAAACTAGGTTATGGCTTCATAATCCATTTCAACATATGGCTATCAGCACAAATCTCTCAAAAAGCTGAGTAACAGAAATATTATTAAAATTTGCTAAGTCACTACAAAAATTTAAGTTAACACACAATGTAGAATATTAAACTTGTCAGCATAGTATATAATATGCACTATCACTATAACTCTAAAACCCCCCAAACTGAAAAAACTAAGATTTATTGTTATAAATAAATATATAACTACTGGCAAAACTGAACTTTTTTGAATATTCAAATATTTTACTGTAGATTACAATATGTTTGATTACAGCCTATGGTCCTGCTTCACATTTCCTAGTATATATATAAATATGTAATATATAACTTTTCTAGGGTTTGGGGATTTAGCTTAGCAGCAGAACAAAGTGGATGCCCTGGGTTTGGTCCTTGGCACCCAAAACAAAAAATAAACCTCAACTAAAAAACATTTACAAAAGAGACCAAAAAAATTTTTTTTTTCTAAAGTCTTCTAAATTCAAATTCCCAATACAGGGCTGGCCAGATAGCTCAGTGGACTAAAGGGCCTGCTTACAAAAGTGCAGCCAGGGTTTGATCTGCCCCCAGGGTGCACTGAGAAGGAACTGGTGGCATGTACCTGTAATCCCAGTGTTTCGGAGGCTGAAAACAGGAGGATCGCTACAAGTCCAATCTGTGTAATGAGACCCTGTAGACCCTGTCCTAAATACATAAAAAAAAATTCCAATATACAGTTGGGTTTGATGGCTCATGCCTGTAATCCTAGCACTTGAGGGTCTGATGCAGGAGGAGCACTATAAATTTGATACCAACATGGGCTACATAGTCATTTCACTAGCAGCCTGGAGTACAATGTGAGTCCCTATCTTGATATCTAAACAAGAAAAACAACAAAAAGAATTTCAAATATACCTGGCTAAAAGATTTCAGTTAAAGAATTATGGAGAGTATAATACACTCTTTACTGAGGAAAAAATAAGAGGTAATGGGCTTGATGGAGAGCAGAGATTCATACTGTTTTAAGTAACACTATCTGGGCAAAGAGTTATTTGTAGAATTAGATTATAGAGCATTTTTCTTTGCTCTAGTAAAATCTTTATAAGTGCAAAGAACTGATTTTAAAAATTAATTAGATCTACTTTATTAAACCTAGGCAGAACTATTTCCTAACCAAGGTTTGTCAACCTCTAAATAACAAGTAGAGATTCTACAACTTACAGATTTAAAGTGGCTGTACTAAAAAAAAAAAAGTAGCTGTACTGAAGGCCCAGCATGTGTGTGTGTGTGTGTGTGTGTGTGTGTGTGTGTGTGTGTCTGTCTGTCTGTCTGTCTGTCTGTGTCTGTGTGTGTGGTACTGGGGTTGAACTCACGACCCTGTGCTTGTCAAGCAGGCACTTATTCTATGGAGCTATTTCCCTGGCCCCAGTTGTACTGAAGGAAACCCTCCTGTATGTGTTGGTTAATTTTATGAGTTTTAGTCTGTAATTATAGACAGTACTTTTTTTTTTTTGCGGTACTGGGGATTGAACTCAGGACATTTTGCTTGCCAGGCAAGCACTTATTGTACTGAGCTATCTCCCCGGACCTAGATAGTGCTTTGATCAAAATGATGCATGAACTAAAGCTGCTTATGATTGGTAACTTCTGAACCTGGGTGATTAGGTATGTGGGTTCATTGCACAAGTCTATGTACTTTTATGTAAGCTTAGATACTCCACAGTACACTAAAAATGATATAACTTTTTCCTGATTAGGAAATTAGCTATTTAATATTTCATAGTAATTCTATAGGGGCTGAGGATATAGCTCAGGGGCATAAGCCTGGCAAATCTGAGGCCCTGAGTTAAATTTCTTTGTAGCAAACCAACCAAAAAACCAAACAAGAACAAAACAATTCTGTAAAAGGAAATTAAAACACATTAAAGTATGTCTCACTAGAAGCTTTAATAAAAGCTGATTTCTTAAAAACAAAAGTTAATATACTATTATAAAATTTTTCTGGCTTGGAATTACTCCTGCTTAAATACAATGTGGATTCTTTACATGTATATAAATCTCCTGTTGGAAATTTTTTGTTTACCTTAAAAATGGATCTACTATCCAGGAGTGGAACAGACCTATAATTCTAACGCTCAAAGAGGCTGAGGCAGGAGGATCACCACATGTTCAAGATCAACCTGTATTAGATAGTGAGATCAAGGCCAGCCTCACCTGCAGGCTGAACAAATCTGGCTTCAGCTTCATGATCAGAGATCAGCCTCAACTTCGGGGGAGCTAAAGGTACAGGCTGCTTTATCCACCCCACTGAAAAGTTGGGCTGGCTTGCTCGGATTAATTAGCTCAGCTCTGGGCTCTGTATGTCCATATTGCCCATCAGTGACAGCAGAGACACACCTCTAAGTGGACTTTTTTTTTTTGGAACTGGGGATTGAACTCAGGTCCTTGAGCTTATGAGGGAAGCACTTATTCCACTGAGCCATCTCCCCAGCCCAAAGTGGACATTTTTTTTTCTTAGTTTTTTATTTTTCCCCCTTGATTGCTCCTATTCTTGTATGAATGTCGGTGAACAAGGATTATAATTTTGTTGTTGTTATTATTCTGTTCTTTTTTTTTTTTTTTTTTTTTTTGATACAGAGTCTAGCTATACAGTTCAGACTCATAGTGATCCTCTTGTCTTAACTGCCCCAGTGCTGGGATTATAGGCATATGTCACCATGCCTGGTTTTGGGTCTGGCATAACACAACTAGGATTCCAGGCTGGCATGGCATGCAGTTTTAAACTCAGGACCTTGTGCCTGCCAGGTAGGAGCTTGGATCACCAAGCTATCTCCTCAGCCTCTTAGCTTACTTTTTAGATTTTGTTACATAACCACAAATCTAGCTCACAGGGTTAAAGATGGCAAATTGTTACTCAGTTGTTTTCTAGGCTGTGTTTGATATTAGTGTTACTGCTCATACTGTTCTAATCAGTTGTTCTTCCTGGCATGCCAAGTCTGAGATTACCTAGGGGTAACAGACAATATGATAGGCTAGTGCCAAAGGAGCTGCGCCAAACAAGTAGCAACCTCTCATTGCCAATAAATTGAAGAGGTAGGATCTTGCAACAGACTTAAAACCCAAAAGCCAGCTATAACTGAAAGATACCTTGGAGTAGTCATTTAATGGTTTTAAATAATATAATAAAGTTACTTGCCACAAGCAATTTATAAGCACAAACCTAGTAATTAAGACAAAAAAAATTAAGGAATCCTGTCTCAATATACAGATAAACAAATGACTAATTTTAAACAGCATTTCAGTTTTTAACCTAAAGTGTTTATTAACAACTTCCCAAATCCCAGTTATAAATTTAAAAGTACCAACCTCTGCCCAGGCTTTTAGCACAGCTAAAATCTCCATGGTAGAAGCACTTTCACTGTACAAATGACTTAGACCTTCTTTTCCAGCTTGTATTTTTGTTAATGATGAAACAAGCAACTGATAAACTCTTCGTAGATCATTAATGTCACTTACAACTCCACTTGCAATCCAGGCACTGCAAACCTGGTTTTCAAGAAAATCAAAAGTTATACTTAGAAAGAATAAATATTCCTAAAGCAAAGCTCACCTCAAAATTTTCTTGCTATTAGGCTTTTTTTATTTTTTTTGGTCTTTTTGAGACAGAGTCTCACTATGCAGCTCAGGCTGGCCTTAAGCTCACTTTGTAGCTCAGGCTGGTCTTGAACTCACAACAATCCTCCTGCCTCAGCCTCCCAAGTGCTGGGATTACACGCCTGCGCCACCACGCCCCGGCTCATCTATTAGGCTTTGACTGTCTTAGGTGTCAGTTTAACATTCCATAGGTGGGGGTCAGTTTTACATCTGTAATACAAAGCATACTAAATGGCAATTTGGAATTACAGTTACGGATTTAATATGTCTTAGATATTTTAAATGACTTCTATTCTCATGTTTTTAGTAAAACTGTTTCCTGAAGAAAACTACTTCCTAATTATTGCCCTGTCACAACTGCGTGCACTGTGTAAAATCTTTGGTACTGGTAGTCTGGTTTGCCTAATTTTGTTAATATGCTGTGAAAGACAAAAAATTTTAGTATATAGTATATGTGATTCAAAATTGTGAATTGGTAGGACTTAAGTAACACTTCAACAGCATTTGAAGATACTGGTACTTACTCCTCTTACAGAAAATTTGCTTCTAAATTTGAAGCTGGAAAGTCATTGGAATAACTGAAAAACAATATATGGCTTTGTTTGGTATGTATGTTAAGAACGGTGTACAAAATGAATCACATGTACTGATCCTCAACCAATAAAATCTCAAATACTGAAGACAAAAAAAAATTATCTTGCTATTAAGAAATACAATGGAATCCTGCAGATAATGGAAGCCAAAAGGCATACTTTCTAAAGGAATATCATCAAAGGTAGAAATAAGGGAACAGTGTTATTCAGTATGTAAAAAGAGTTTCAGATGCTATTATTAAGGAGAAATGATCATGAAATCATAATCATATTTTGGGGTTAATATTTTAATTAGTTTTCTCACCTTGATTTTTCTCATTTCCTTAATTTTATTTAGGTTCTTTAGGATTGCTATTTTGTCTGCTGTCCTTTTTGTTACATTGGATGTACACATCAGGTGTTAAAAGGTATAATACACAATACATTCTATAGCTGAGCACTAGTTTCTGTACTGAACAGGCAAAGAAATTATGTTGAACATCAGTATCTTGGAGTATTTTTTTGAAAAATAAGTGACTAAAATGGATTTAAATTGATAAGACTACTAAACAGCATCTAATATTTGATGCTAAATGATTTAGTACAGCTGTACAATACAGTTATACAAAATGTATTAACATCAAAGTATATAATCAAAATTAAGATAGCAAACAAAACCTAATAACTTTTTTTTGTTAGGAAAATACTTTTGAAGTATGTATGTAACAGTCCATTTATTTATTTGTTTGTTTGTTTATTTTGCAGTACCAGGGATTGAACTTAGGACCCTGATTCTACTGAGCTATCTCCCTGGGCCCTGCCCATTCTTTTTTTTTTTTTTAAATCTGCAAGCAAAGTTACCAACCTCCAGGAAAATCATATGTACTGTTACTAAGCATATCCCCAAAAAGTGGACAAAGCATACACTTGGAAAATATAAAATTACAATTTTTTTAAAAACTGGGTATCACTCTCACAACCTCATACTTGCCAGGCCTGCACTATGCTGTTGAGCTATATTCCCTGCCCCAAAATTTTAAAAAATTGTAAGCAACAGGTGAGCTTCAAATTTATAAGAATGTGAAAAGAAGTTCCATTTTTAGCACTGCTGTATAAAGAACTGTCATTTTTTTTTTTAAGGGGTGCTGAAGGGTTGTTCTCCTTTTGTTAATGACAGCAGTTTCTAGAGACAGTGTTGCTCTGGTCCCCTTGGGACAGTTGTCTGACCTCGTGCATGATCTCTTCAAATACCCTTGTCAGAAGAAGAGCCCCTGCACTCACATCCAATGTCTTCTCTATTGGAGAGGACATTGAATTTGTTCACAAACTGGTTCATGGTATTCCAGGTTTTGGAACCAAGGTAGGACATGAGCTCCAAATCATGGCATTATCATACAAGTCTTGAATTTGTGCTGAGCACTGGGAAGCAGTGCTCAGGCATCCTGCATGATCTCATGGTTGAAGTGGACTTCTGTTTCAGAGGTCTTGACATATTCCACAATGAGAGTGATGCAGCTGTGCAGCGTCTTGACAGCACTGTGCTGTACTTTCAAATATCTGGCCATAGTAGAGTTCCCTTCACTGTCTGTTGCTGTTATTCGGGCCATATGGTCTACATCAATGCATTCAGCTTCCTTGGAGGCAGGTGTAGGTCAGCTCAGAAAACAGCATGGCAGCCTCTCCATTCATTTATTGATGACAGATAAAGGCAAATCTGTGTGCTTGGTAATAGGGTTCAATTTAAGAAAGAGGGGGCTCACAGTTACCTCACACACCTGCTTATCAACATGGATGTTGGAGGGGCAGGCAGTCCTTGTGGTACACCACTCAGAAATTCTAGTTCCTTAAATGCCTATCTTTTTAAAAATTTATTTAGGACAGGCTCTACAGGGTCTCACTACATAGATCACACTTGTAGTGATCCTCCTGTTTTCGGCCTCCAAGCACTGGTATTACAGGTGTGCACCACCACGCCTGGTCGAAGTCTCAATGTGATACAGGGGCAGGGCTGGCATAGCACGCTGGGGATCAAACCCCAGTTGCTGTGCTCTGCCTCAGCAGGCACTTTAATCTACCTTGAATATCTATTTAAGCTGCTCGCCCTTGGTGTACTAATTAATATTCCTTGTCAATGATAATCTTGTCTTCCATGGTGTGGAGCAGCAGCTCAAAGGAGTTCATCACCTCGATATTTTGACCTTCCTGCTTCCTGATCAGAGTGCCTATCACCTGTACATGATGCCCCTCCTGGGAGCTCAGGGATCTAGTGGCCAGAGATACTGAGAATGACAAGGGGACGAATACTGGAGGCCAATACCTGGGGATTACTGACTCATCTGCCTCCATCCTGCTGCTCTCTCTGGTCTCATTTGTCACAGCTGCTGCCACTGCCACTTTCCCTGTGCCCGCCAGCCTCCAAAGAAATGTCTTTTGATGTGAAGTTCATGAATTGTTCTCCTGATGGGACTACACTTTATAAAACACCAATTTTGAAATGAGATCACAGAGTAAGATAGAACATGTTAGCAATATCAACTTATTAAAGTTTCTTTTTAATTTTTACTACTTCATCAAAAAGTCTCTTAAGTGCATGGGATTCACTTAAAATTCTTCCGAGAGGCTAGGAGGAGATAGCACTGTGGTCTTAAACACCTGCCTGGCAAGAGCGAGGACCTGGGTTTGATCCCTGGTACTGCATGCTGTGCTGGCCTCAAAACAGGATGTGGTGGTGTAACATGTAATCCCAGCATTAGGGAGGCTGAGACAGGAAGATCACTATGAGTCTAAGCTGGGTAGTGAGACCTCATATCAAATAGACAGAATGATAGATAAAAAACTCTTCCTAAAAATAATATACAAAGGAAAGGTATTATTTATTCCCAGTTCCACTCCTGGAAGATGCTTTCTAGGGATGAGAAGGGTCTTGCCTCTTCATTGGTTATGTCTGGCTTGAGTGTGTTTTAAGATATAAGTATAATATCATGTATGCACCTTCTATGATACCAAAACATTATGAAAACAATTTGCAATGTATTAATCAAATCCATCTTGTCAAGGTATCTTAAAACTATCTCATTGATATTTGTACTTCAATAAAACAAAAATTAAAAAAAAAAAAAAGATATGAGGTTAGTTGACTGAGCAAATTTATTACAGCCATAGAAGGGGCACATATAGGACCTGGCTCCTGGATTTGAACATGTGCATGCAAGCACTTCCAGCAGCCTTAAGACATGTACTGAAAGGGCTTCTTTCTAGTATGAGCCAACTGGTGTCACTTTAGCTTTGAGCTCTCAATGAAAAGTTTGTAACACTCTGCATAGACACACAGATGTTTTCTCATAGTTATCTCTGGGCATCCCTGTGCAGATCTTCTGACGATAAGATACTATTCTTGAAGTATCATCACCTTTAATTTTTCTTGGCTTAATTCTAGCAAATTCTGCCAGTTGTTTAGGATTTGAGAGGTCAACACCAAGAATTTCTCTAAGTATTACATCAAAAAATCTGAATGGTCAAGAGGCAAGTTCTGTCCAGTGATCTGTTCTTCAATCACTCTCATGGTCAGTATCTTTTTTCTCATCTGAGTACCACATGGTGACAGAGAACTTGCCCGTCCTTCAGGGTCTCAATCTGCACTTACTTCTGTTCCCACTCCTTGTTGTGCTGGCTGGCCCTGCTACCCAGGTAACTTTTCTTGCTGCCATCTTTGTTTTTGCCACTGGCAAGCACAGGTACTAGGAAGAGGATCTGATCTCCAAAGCATTCTCATCATTGCCACTGATAACTTGCCTGCAGGTCTGCACTTGGAGCACTCCTGATGGGGGTGCACTTGGCTTGCATTGTTAGTGACCAGTGGTGGTACCATAATCATGGAAAGGTGGTGGTGTGGTGACCTATTGCTTATGGCCACCACCACTGTCCTCCTCACCCACCAGCATGGTCTTGATGGCTTCCACCAGGATGGTCTCTGCTTCAATCTCATGCAGCTCTATGATCTTGAAAAGCATCTCCATCTTCATCTCCTTTAAAACCAAATACTAAGTGGCTAGTGTAACTCAGTTAAAGAAGTGCTAGCTGGGTAATATGACCCATGGCTGTGATCCTAGAACTTGGGAAGCTGAGGCTGGAGGACTGCTATGAGTTCAGGGCCAGCTTGGGCCAAAGCCTCTTGAATGCTGGGGTCACAGACAGGTTCTGTCACCATGCACTACACATGCCTTTTATTGAGATGCTTTTGCTAGCTAACACCCAGAATTAAGGAAGGAAAGGTTTATTTAGCTCACGGTTAGTGCAGGTTTCAGTCCATACTCGGCTGGCTGCAAGGCAGACTGGCACATGGAAGAGCGCAGCTATTTATGGCAGTGAAAAATAGCAAACAATAAAGAGAAGAGAAGCAGCTGTGGCAGGTAGCAAGCCTTTCTCCTCTCCTTACATTTGTATGCAGAGTATCTACCCCAGGGTGCAGCACTCACACCCATAATCTTAGCACTGGATCAAGAATTAATCACAAATTCTAGAAGTTACCCCATGACTGTATAAGGATTTGGTGGGACCACTAGACACAAACCCTAACAACTCACTATGTAACTCAGGCTGGCCCCAAACTTGCAATGATCCTCCTTCTAAGTCCTGGGATTACAGGGATGTGCTACCATAGCCTGCCAAAGTGTTAACATTTAAAACTCTAATGAAAATTTATTTATTTAAATAATTATTTTCATGATATTGGGAATCAAACCAGGATTTCATGCATGCAAAGCAACTGCTCTGTTTCTGAGCTTTGGTCCTTGTTTCTGATGAAGATTTAGACTGCACATAGTATATTAATTAAAAAAAAAAGCATTAATATTCTGTATTGCAAAAAGTGTACTCAATTATCAGGGGTTGTTTTTCCAGATGCTATGACAGTTCTCCCCCTACCTTTTTTTGGAGATAGGTTCTGTTTATGTAGCTCAGCCTTACAGCAATTCTCCTGCATCAATCTCACAAGTACTGGGATTACAGGCATGCAACACTCTGTTGACTATATTTCTTTTTTCCTAGAGAAAATGTATTTACCTTTGCACTTGCCAGGCAGGCCCTTGTGCCACTGAACTATCTCCCTGGCCTGAGGGTAAACAAGTAGTGTTCTACAACATGTGGGTTGCTAAAGCTATAATGTTCAATAAGTTAGGTATATTAAAGATTCCTAATATACAGCTTTACAATGGCATGGAAGTGACATGTGTTATCAGAAACTATACTTTGAGGGCCAGAGATGTAGCTCAGTGACACAGGGCCTATGTGGCAAATGTGAGGCCCTGAGTTTGATTCTTGAGAGCTTGTTTGGAGGTTCTAGCAGGGAGTGCAGCTACTTATATACCCCTGACTGACAAACGGTCCTCCTCTATTGGGGGTGGTTGTCCTTTTCAACCAAGCACACAGCTTCAGGAGGGATGCACATGGATCGTTGAGGGAGGAAGGGGACACTTGCCTAGCCAGCCAGATCAGCCAAATCAACCCTGGTGATCAATGGGGTGACAGATGTTGCAGCCAGATCGCCCTCACATCCTGAGTTTGATTCTTGATATCTCGGACCACAAGAAACTATACTTTGAAGTTTGATCTTTTCCTGGGCTAGTCCTATGCTGCTGAGCTATCTTCTCAGCCCAAGGGTAAACAACTGATGGTCTATAACATGTGGGCTGCTAAAGCTACGATGCTTAGTAGGTTAGGTATATTAAATGCATTTTCTATTTGTGTGACATTTCAATTTATTAGAGATTTACTGACACATAATTCCACCATTAAGTCAAGGAGTATCTGTATTTAGTTTTATTTCACAGCAAAAGACTTACATCAAAAACACATAAAATGTTTCAGGCATGATGACACATGCCTACAATGGTAGCACTTGGGAGACTAAGGCTACACAGTGAGTGCAAACTCAACCTGAATTACATAAGTTAGAGACTCAATACCATTTTCTGAAGACAAAAGGTCTCCAAATATTTCCTAAGCACAATTAATGTAAGTACAATGCTAGAGATGTAGTTCAAAGGCAAAGCCCCAGGGCTTAATCTCTAACACATATACAAAAAAAGAACTGAAATTAATTTTTTCCACTGTTTATATTTTAATTTTCAGATTTTATTTTTACTAGTACATAGCTGCATTAAATAATGACTACATTTGTTGTGGGTCTTCTATGTTTATAAGTAATTCATTCATATCAGTCCTGATTTTAATTATGTCAGATCACCTAGGACTGGCTACTAGGTATCTGACAATCCACTCCAAGAAAAATAACTTCATGGCTGTGAATTATGGTACTTAAACACATCAAAAAATGCTCAACCTCATTTGAAATGCCAATCTAAGTTTTCCTAAATATTATTTTAACCTTTATCACCAAACAAAGAACTAAAAATTGACAATTCACAATGTTGCTGAGATTACAGGAAAGTAGGTCATGGATACATTGCTAGTGAGACTTTATTTTTATTTTATGCTAGTGGGACTTCAAATGAGAAAGTTCCTATACTATACTCTTTTCTATCAATTCAATTCTGAAGCATTATCTCATAGACATATCCTTGTATGCAGTGAAAGGTCCTGTGTAGATCACCTACAGAAGCACTATTTGTATTATCAAAAGACAAAAAACACTGTATATCCATTAGTACAGGTATACAACTGTATGGAACTATTTAAATAAATTATGATATATCCGTGTCAAAAAGAGGAAAGTATCTATATTTAAAAAGGAAAAGGGTAAGCTGAGATGGATAATAAAACAATTATCAAGTGGAATTTTGGTATCATATGGTAACTGAATTATTCCCCTCCCTTCCTCCCTCCCTTTCTATTTCCTTCCCTTCTTTCCTTTCTTTCTCTCTCTTCTTCCCTCCCTCCCCCTTTTTTTTTCTTTCGTTGCTTTCTTGAGACAAGGTCTTATATAGTTTAGGCCTTGAACTCACTATGTAGAACAGGCTGGCTTTGAACTGCCAGCAAACCTGCTTCAGCCTCTGGAGTGCTGGGATTACAGGCAGGCACCACATCAATATAATTTCTTAAGTTTAACCGTTTACCTGACATGCTTTGGCAGTGACATCAGGTGGTGTCTCTGAAGTGAAGGCTGGTCTAAGTGCTGCTCCTACCTGGAGAGAAATTATGACATAATAGACATTAATAAAAGAGTGCAAGTTGCTCCCTCATTTTAATGTTACTTTTTACATCATTTACAATAGTTATTATGGGCATCTGTTATTTTTGCCTGTCCTACATATCTTTCCTTATTTTTAGATAATGGCATCCTGGTGTCTTTTCTCAGCTTTTACTCCATGTGGTTGCTCTGGAGCCGACAGCTTTGTCCCACATTGAGATACTGAAAGCTCTCAAGACTTCGGCTGCAAATACTGGTGAAGAAACACTGTCTTTTTATAAAGACCCAGGTACTGAGACACCCATCTTATTATCATTCAGAAAGAGCAAACCTCATAATAAATCTAGTATAGATCAAAGCAAGCTCACAAAGAGATTCCTGACAATTTTCTTTCTGCTGCCTAAGTGAGCTATAATTATACTTTTAAGACTTGTAACTAGAGGGGCTCAGGAGATGGCTCCGAGGTGTAAGTGCTTCCCTGGCTAGCGCAAGGCCCTGAGTTCAATCCCTGGTAGACTTGCAACTGGACAAGGGCTAAAAATACAAGAGTTCCTCTTAATTTAGTTCAGTTATAATACTTTAACATTATTGTAGTTCTGTGTATACTCCTTCTTTTTTTTACTGTCTCCCTAATCACATAGTGGCATTACCTGCTGGAAATAAGTGAGGAAGACTGCTAACTGGTAAATTGCTCTGGTCTCCCTAACTGCTAGATATCAGTAGCTGCATCTGAACCATAACAAGATACATCCTTGGATGAAAGGTGCCAGAGGACTATAAGACAAAAAATAATTTTGCTGTTTTCCTTACTCTTCTGAGATTGTTCAACATACCAAACACAATCAATAAAAAAAGATTATAAAAACACTAAGAATAACTTGAATCCTTCCTAAGTCTAAAAAAACCAAACAAGAAAGGATAGTATACATCATGTTTTATTCTGAAAATAATAAAGATAAAACATGAATAGCTTGTACAATTTAGTGTAGTGCTGCTTGCTGGGATACTTGGTAGATTTCATTACTAAAGTCTTCTGGAGGCTGGGGAGATGACTCAGTAGAATAAATGCTTCCCTGGCAAGCGCAAGGGCTTGAGTTCAATCCCTAGTTCCTCCTTTCAAAAAATAAAAATTAAAAAATAAAGTCTTCTATTCCCTCAAGTTAGAAGAAAAGTTTTAATTATGAAAATTAAGCTAAGCCAGGCGTGTAATCCCAGCACTTGGGAGGCTGAGGCAGGAGGATTGTTGTGAGTTCAAGACCAGCCTGAGCTACAAAGTGAGCTTAAGGTCAGCCTGAACTGCATAGTGAGACCTTGTCTCCAAAAGACACACACACAAAAAAAAAAAAAAAAAAAAAAAAAAAAATTAAGCTAAAGCTTCTATAACCTCTTTTATCTAGCACTTTGCTTTTACTTAAAGCTTTATAAGATTTCTTTCACAAATGTATGTATTTTTTAATATGCTATGGAACCAGTGACATATTATAAAAGATTATGAATCAAGAGATGATATGCCAAATAACCAGATTTTTTTTGTTGTTGTTGTTGGTGTTATTTGTAACCAAATTTTCTTGCTTGCTTGCTTCCTTTCAGACAGGGTCTAACTGTTATGGTTTGTATATAGGTGTCCCCCCAAGCCTTACGAGTCTTGGGGCAGCTTCTGGAGTATGTGATTGATTGCTTTGGGTGTGGATGCTGCACCTGCCTTGGGGCAGGTAACAATGTAAGGTAGGAAGAGAAGCTATGGGGTTGAGCTGCTGCTACCTCCTTTTGCTCTTTGCCATTGCCATGAAAAGTTGCTCTCTGCCTTGGAGCCAGCTCAATATGGACTGAAACCTCCAGTAACTGTGAGCTAAATAAATCTTTCCTTCCTTCATTTTTGGTGTCAGGTATTTGTCTCAGCAATAAGAGAAGAGTAACCAAGACACTAACCATGTAGTACAAGCTGGCCTCAAACTTGCAGCAATCCTCCTGTGTAAGCATCTCAAGTGATGCAATTACAGACATACACTGCAATGACCAAAGAAGACAAAATTTTCTTATATAAAATGCTTACTTACATTGGCTTGATACTGTTCTAGAATCACATGACCTGGAAACTCTGGTTCTGGAATAGTTGCAAATTGCCGAATAATAACTAATAGTGTTTCAAGGCCAGAAAGACGGAGTTGGTCACTGTGATCTGTAGCAGCCATAAAAGCCATTCGAATTAAGTCAGCAAGATGTAGCACCAGGAAATCATCTATAAGATTAAAAGTATCTTATTAAGAAAAAGACATGCTGAAACTAAAGTTTGTGTTTAAGTGATAATTTTTCCTTTCAATTTCATAGCCTAGACCTTTTAGGTAACCCTGATTTGATTGTTTTAGTTCCTGCTGTGTTAAATACCAAGTAAAGTTGAATTTAATGCACATTCAAATGTGTACGTGGGCACACAAACACACCCACCCACCTAGCTCAAACTGAATAATTACATGGAGCTATTCAGAAGCCAAAAGAAGAATCAGCATCAGTACTAATTGTTTCTTCAATAAATATTTTGGTTCAGACTTTTTGAAAAAATTTTGTTAGTACTTAAGAGTTCTTGAGTTTTGATGAGTCAGACAATTTATTTTCTTTCTTCTTGTCAAACTGAAGCTAAGAGACTTAATGTTCCTTAAAAAAAATCATGTGGCTCATTATATAGACTAGATTTTATTATTGCATGTCTTGCCAAACATATAAATGGTGAGAACATAAAAAAATATCATTAGTGATAGAAAGAATGGCAATTCTCTCATTCCTACAACACATTCTTTAGTATGAAAATTCTGAGGAGAGATTTTAAGAAAATAATTTAATATTGGCAAGTTTCCTTTTTTTTTTGATGGTACTAGGGATCAAACTCAGGACCTTGAACCTCCAAGGCAGGTGCATATGCTGCTGAGCTGTATCCCAGCCCTAACATATTGTTTCAGTAATGTTTAGGGACACACCAAATTTTGCCAAAAATATATTTGAGACTAATTTTAAAAAAAGAGTTAGAGTCCACACTTAAGAAGTAAGGTATATTAATTAGTAAGTACCAGATACTATTTGATTCTATTTTACTTTATTTTTGTGGTGCTGGGGACTAAATCTAGTGCCTTGTACATGCTAGGTAAACCCCTGACACACAGCCACATCCCCAGCTCTCATCTACAGTTTTAACTGGGGATACAGGAATCAATATCTTTGACATACTAATTTTATATCCATAATAATCTTATAAGTGCTGATCCCAAATATGAGTCTCAATAAATGTTTGCTTTTTTAAATTTTTTTTAATGGAACTGGCAATTGAACTCAGGGCCTTGTGCTTGCCAAGGAAGCAATTATTCCACTGCGCCAGCCCTGTCAGTTTTTTTTTTTTTTTAATATCATTAAACCAGATACTGAATTCCTATCAAACCATAATAACAACAGTTTGCTTTTAACTCATAGAAATATTCCAAGTGCACTTGGAAATGTGCATTGTGATTTACTACATATGTCCTTACATGAATTTTAAAAATTAGAAATCAAAATATAAGTGCATATATACATCTAGGTAAAACATAAAATTGAATAAGAGGTCAAAATGGTCTTGTACAGGATGTTTACACTGAGATAGGTTCAAATGTTTCTAGGTAATACACATTGCATAACCCAAAAATCTGTCAGCAAAAATTGGTAGAAGGTACAATATAGTAAGTAATTTTTGGAAACTAGCTTATGTACACACTATTTCCCAAGATTATTTTCTATAAACTTAACTCACTTCATATATTCATTAAGCAAAAGTTAATGCAAATTTAAACTCAATCATTATAAATGCATTTAAACATTTAAAAATGTAACCTATGGGGCCAGCCAGATAGCTCAGTGGACTAAGGCACTGCTTAGGTAGAGCACAGCAGCAGGGGTTTGATCCCCAGTGTGCCATGCTAGCCCTGCCCCAGGGGAGGGGGGGCACGCTGAGATGGCAAGTGAGACTGGGTCAGCTCTTGGGAGGTTGAAAACATAATCACTATGAGTCTGATCTATGTAGTGAGACCCATAGACCCTGTACCCTGTAGACCTTGTACTAAATTAAAAAAAAAAATGTAACCTATGGCTTACATAAATATAATTAAGTTTTATAACTGATAAAAAATAACTTCAGGGGCCGGGGAGATGGCTCAGTGGAATATGCACTTTCCTGGCAAGCACAAGGGCCTGAGTTCAATCCCTGGTTCCACCAAAAAAACCCCAAAATAACAACAACAAAACTTTAGTTTTATTCTTAGTAGCATATTATTTTTGCAGTACTAGGAACTTAATGTAGGCACTGGATGTACTAGACAAGTGGTTCGCTACTAACATATATCTCCAGTTTTAGTTTTATTGTTTGAATTAATATTAAAACCTAAGCACACAGCACTATTACTTATATCATTTGGTCTTCTTGTTAACATGTCACTTACTTCTTGAATCCCTTCTTTTCATTTCTTGTGCTAATGCAATGTCAAAATGCGCGCCATTTGCATTCTCACACTGGTTAATTATCCTACAGACACATTCAGCAGCAAAGACTCTAGTGCCCCATCGGGAATTAGTAAAAGGATGAGATTTTTCATTATTTCTGGTGGTCAAGACTGAAGAGTCATCACCTTTATCTCCTTCTTCCTCTTGCATTGTATCCACACATGATACGGCTGTAAAATCTTTTATCAGGAGAGAAAAGATGTAATTACAATCAATGGGAAGATAATAAAGAAACACAAAATGATTTGAAATGCATTTTAGAATTACTATTGATCAGTTATATATCTTTATAATAATGTCAAATAATTGAGTCTAATAAGCTATCTGACTTTTCTTAAAACTATCTTGTATGTCAACATGTTTTTATGTATTACGGTAAGCCATATCTTCTGATTAAGAAGTCAACAGAGACTAAAGGGAGTTTTCTTATTAAGAAAGAATGAAATCAAACTACAGAATGTAAGGAATAAAAATTAAAATTGAGCTAACTTGCCCCCAGGAATGCTGAGCCAGCCACTGAGACGGGGCATGGTGGCGCACCCCTAATCCCAGTGCTGGGGAGACTAAAAACAGGAGGGTCACTATGAGTTCAAACTATGTAGCAAAACCCTGTACCAAATACATTAAAAAAAAAATTTAGCTAGCAAGCTCAGGGAATATAAATATAAAATTAAAGTAAGGTAAAATATTCATCTGTGTATGGACAAAGAGGTTTTCCTTTTAAAAAAAAGTCATAAATTCTGAAGTAGTACTGATACAAGACAGCGTTACAGGCAAAACATGTAGAGCCTATGTTTAAGAGCATGTATAGATCACTAGAAAAGATGAGGCCCAATAAAAATCAGGGCAGACAGAGAATAAAATAACTCCAGAAATTTTACGGTAGCTTTTTCCTTCTCACATAATTCAGGATGAGAGCTATATTAAATTATAAAGCTTGTACAACTACATTGGGAGCCAATAAAATATACAGTAATGGAAAATTCATGGGTCTAAAAGTTATATACATTTAAAATTGAATCTGTAGTCTTTAGATATATTATAACATAAAATTGGTACAGTTCCTAGAATACTACTAGTTTCTTTTTTCTTCCTCTCATTTTATTTTCTCTCTTACTATAAGGTTAATACATAGTATATATATATATATATATATATATATATATATATATATATATA
>PVKA01015957.1:0-18812 GCA_004027165.1 Ctenomys sociabilis
TTTATTTTTATTTTATTAAAATACAAATGTCAATCAGACAGTTTCAAGACACCTTAACCATACAGAGTCAATGAATTAATACATTGAAAACTGTTTTCATAACGTTTTGGTACTGTACAAGGTGCATACATGAAATTATATTTACAGGTTTTTTTATAGCTGAATTATATCAAAGATTCAATAATTATTTACCTAGTGGATGACTGCTCGGCACTTTCTTACATCCCACAGCTCTGGAAGCAGGGAGTTTCAGAACAGAGACAAGAGCCTGTGTGCTGGGCCAGCAGGCAGAGGCCCAGGCAGGGACACAGGGTCTGAGGCGAGTGAATTCTACCGGTGAGGCCCCCATGTTCTGTAATTGCAGCAGCTCAGCGAAAACAGACAGGGCACTGATTTGGGAAGTTCTCAGAAGCGCAGTGAGGAAATAACTTTATTAGTAAAGACGACAAATAGATGTAAGAGATACATAATACTAAGTGGTTGGGGGATCTCAATGGACAGCACTTGCCGTATATGTACGCAGACAGAGACGACAGACGATGGGCAGATCAAAATGCATAGATACTAAGAGAGTTATCATTTCAAGACCTTTTTTCTTTGTTCTTATTGGGTGTACTCATCAGTGGGCTGAGGGGTTTCACTTTGGCAGACTCGTCCACATACATTCCCTACTTGAACAGTTTTCGCACACAGCCGCAACACTCCTTGTTCTGCCTTTCTCCCAGTTATACATAATTTGGGGGACCTCGGTGCTTGTGATCCACTGTACTCACCTGCCAGCCCTGTCACCCACCCTTGTAGCTCTCCCGACTTCCTCTTGTCCAGTAAGTCTCCACTCTGCTTTCTTCCATCTGACAAAGCATAGCTTCTTTTTCTTTCCAAAGCCAAATTGCGAGAGTCTACAAGGCTGTGCACTGTGTGGGCCAGGAAGAATGGAGTCTGGCTTGGGCAGGGTATGGCACAGGTGTCAGGGGTGGGTCCTATGGAATGCCTGCTGCACTCTGATGAGCAAAGCTGGGTAACAAGCCAGCCCTCGAGGCTTCACATCCATCTGGTGAACCCTCCTCCTCCTTCATATGCAGGGTGCAGAGGTGAACTTGGTGTCATGGCCTCACTCTTACAAGGGAGATGTCACTGTCTGGGGTCAGCAGGACCGCATACCAATGGGGATCCCATCTTCTCAGAGCAAGGCTTCCTGAGGTGTTGGATTTCCCTCTCAAGTGTCCCAGGCTCTCGAACACAGTTGTAGTGACAAGGACAACACTGACAACCAGAATCTTTACAAAGTCAGAGACAGGTGGAGAGAAGAATGCATGTCCTCCTTCCCATCCCCTGAGGTCACCTCAGGTTTCCTTTGGTCACTCACAGTTCCTCCCTGAACTTTTGGGTGCACCAGGTCCAGTTGGGTACTCAGCTTGGGCCCAGATTAGACACCCTGATCTTAATTCCAATATTTAACATAATCTCCAATGAAGCATTTTCAAAGATTAACCTGCTGCCTGCTGAGGACATATATAGGAAGGTGGCACCTAAGGTTACAGTAGAGCTAAAAAGTACCTATCATAGCACAATACATCCCTCAGGCATTTCTGATCAAGAGACGGCATCCTTAAACAGATGCTGGGAGGAGTAAAAAAAAAAAAAAAAAAAACAGTTGGAGCCCATGCTGGAGTAACCCTAGTGTGGGAAGCTGAAGGCCAGGTTTGACTCATTTGCCAAGGGAGGAAGCTAGGCATGCTAGGCGTGCACCCTTGTGGCCACAGCCAGCTTTTTTCCTCATCTGAGACAAGATCTGGGGGGCGGGGAGAAAACTTCTCTGTGTAGGTGACTGCCTGAAAAGTAGTTCACTGTAGTTCATAGCCTACAGTCAGGGTGAGGGCAATGCAGAGCAGGGTGACAGCTGGGGGAGTTCATTGGCAGAACACATGTATACCACCCGTTCGCCCTCTCCCCACCCAAGAAGGCAGGCTACAGTAGCCAATGTGGGTAGCCGTTGGAAGCAGTGGCACAAACATGAAGCTAAAGGGAGGGCGGCTGAATCGCCTGGACGTAGTGTAGAGGTACTGCCAGCTTACACATTGCTTTTCTTAACAAATACAGAAACAATGCACGTAATTAAAATACACAGTATGTAAAAAAAAAATAGTATCGCAGTAGAGTACCTTCATTATACACCAACATACAAATTTATATGTTCAACATTTGTAGCAAGAGGGGCATAATTCAAATTATGTATCATAAAACAGGTTTTCCATGTTGACACTTAAGCAGTATATTCTATTATTCATAAACTAGTATCAGAATTTTTCAAAATTTTTATTTTCATGAGTTTTTTGGGTGTTTTCTCAAATGTGCAATTTCAACTACCATCCTACACAGGAATATTAAATAAAGGCCATGTTTATTAATTTTCTTGGTACTTTCAGCATACATGATTATACTTAGGAAACCTGTAATTGCACAAAATAGAACTTTCCCCGCTCTGCTCTCTTCCCAACTTTTTCTATCTACAAAAGCTGTTTACATTTTTTCCTTTCCTACCCTCCCCCTCCCTCTTAACCCTCGCTTATACATCTTCCCATTTGAACATTTTCTTATTTTCCAAGACCAATTACCCATTTTAGTTCTTGCTTGTACTTCCTGTTTCTCACACAGAGACAATACAACATTTAAACATGTGTCTAATTTATTTCGCTTAAAATTATGGTCCCCAGGTGTATCCATTTACCTGTCTCATTTGTCCTTTATGGCAGAATAGTACTCCACTGCATACAAAAACTTCATGTTCTTTATCCAACCACCAATGAGCATTTGGGTTGTTCCCAATATTTAGCTATTGTAAATGACACTCCTATGAACATGGGTGTGCACATATCACTGTGGTGCAATGCTTTTAACTCTCGGGAAGACATTGAAGGGACTGCTGGTCACATGGAACCTCTAGATTTAGGTTAATAATCTCTGTATTGATTTCCAGTACACTCCCACCAGCAGTAGAGAAGGGTTCCTTTCTCCCCACATTCTAACCAGCATATTATTGACATGATGGTAGCTCTTTCTTTTTCTATTAAAGCACTGGAAATCAAACTGAGGACTTTGTGCATATCCCTGGACCACCATTCTTTCAGAGGGAATCATAAGTGTTGTTTTAATTTGCACCTCATATGAAGTGATGTTCAACATCATTTTTCATCACGTTTTTCATTTCAGATGCCTATTTCTGGTTTGTGTCTCTAAATTTGGGTTGGGGGAGTTAGTTCTTTATGTAATCTAGCTATTGGTCCCTTATCTGAGGAATCATTGGTAAGATTTCTTCCCATTCTGTTGCCACTTTCTTCTGTGGATTTTTGTTGTGCAGAACCTCTTAAAATGAGACTAACTACTGAGTGTAGGGTTTCCTGTGCAATCTAGATTTGTTCAGTCTGCCTACACCGGTCCTTAAGTTACCTGTTCTACCTTCCACCACATTAATACTTAGATCACTGTCATATTTGCATTTTACTTTAGTGCATGGTGAGAGATATAGGCCTAGGTTCAGTCTTTGGCATGTGGAAAACCAGCTTACAGAATACCATTTTTTAGAGGCTTTCTTCCAACGAAGGGGTCTGGCCCCTTTGTCAGAGTGGAGTTGGCTACATCTGGAGTTGTTTCTGCTTCTATTCTATTACACTGATGCTTGGGTCTGGTTTTTGTTGTCAGTACAATGCTTTTAACCATAGTAGCTTTGTAGTATAGTTTCAAGTCAGGGATTCTGCCTTACCATCCTTGCCAGAATTCCTAGGGCTCTTCTGACTCCAAATGAATTTTAAGATTGTATTCTCTAATTCTGTGGCATATGCTATTGGTATTTTGAGTGGGACTGCATTAAATCTGTGCAACAGTTTTCAAAGTATGGCCACTTTGACAAGGTTGGTTGTTCCTGCCCAAGAACAAATTTAAGAGTAATGGGGAATTTTTCCATTAGCTTTGTAGTGGGAGGTCAGGTTTTAGCACTTAACATTAAGTGCCAACTGCCATTTTTATATGGGCAAAATTTACCTTCCCAACAGAAGTAACATTTAAAACCTCCCTCAGTGACAACATGGGATATTCTGGGTAACAGCCTCTGGGACCTAGTCATCCAGGCACTACTCGCTCTACCACTGTAGAGCAGCATCCAGCTCTTCTGAGGCTTTCTTCACTACCAGTCTCTTAAATTAAGACACACATTCTGAGCTTAGCATTTTTCCTTCCCTTAATTAGTTAAAAACAACTTTACTTTATTCTACACAAACATGCAAACTCATGTGCATACTGAGCCTGACACACAAATCTGTGCAGTACTGGCTAACCTGCAAAGCCAACACAGATATCACCTGCATGTTTTTCTCAAGTCATTTTACACAACATTTCTACTTGTGGAAGTTTTCAAACTCTCATTTGTACTTGTCATGCCAGCCTTCTGCCTTCGGTGGAGGCACTGCCCCCAGGGCACACTGGGATGGCAACTGAGACTGGGTATGACAGCGCGCACCTATAATCCCAGCTCTTGGGAGGCTGTAAACAGGCGGATGGATCACTATGAGTCCAATCTGGTAGTGAGACTCTGAACACCCTAAAATACAAAAAAAAAAAAAAAAAAAAAAAGACTGCTGTTTGACACTAACAGTAGCAATCCTACATTTTAGAAAATTAGTGACAATACTGCTAAATCAGAATTTTCAGTTATATGAGTGCAGATTAAGTTGAGAAAGAAACCTAACAGAAAATGTCCAAAGAAAAAGTAAAGAATGAAGGCAGAAAAAATTTAAAAGAAATGGAAAGAAAAGACCATTTTAGGGATTATAAAAGTTATATTTATTCACGATGCTACATTTATTGCATTCCCTTAGAAAAATGGAGCTGCTTGCCCAATTTGCACATATAAAACTTTATACAAGATACATGGAGCACATGAAGGCTCCTGGCACAGCTAGACCCCTGACTACAGCTGGGGATTCTTGCTCTGGGTCTCCGGTTTATGAAGTCTGTTCCTTAGAAAATAAAAACTGGATTTATTCTCAGGTTTTGCTGCCAGTATTTAGAAATTATTTTAAAACATAATAAAATAAAATTTTCATTTATTCTATTAACTCAAAAATACTATAAACTGGGAGGGGATACAAGTTATTATTGATTCAATAGCATGACAAATTCACACCTTATTTTGGCTGGGTCTTCCTATAAGAAAAAAAATCATTTTCCTTCTGACATCCTTCTAAGTCATGGCTACTTGAGAAGGTTATTTGTCAAAATATTTACCACATACTTAAAAAAAATTCCTTTTTACAAAACATTACACTTTAAAGAACAAGAAAATACTAAATGTCTTTGGCTATTACAACTAAAAGGCCATTCTTCCAACATAAAAGGGCATATTCATTTCAGAAGCAACCACAGAAACAGAAAGCATTAATACAAATATGCACAGAAATTAAGTATAATTTGTTTTGCCTTCCCCCTATTTGATAATAATCATGAATTCAATTTACATAATCTTTCCTGATGAAACTCAATCATACTACAAAGAAAACACCCCAATTTCTGCAAAGGCAAAGTAAACTGGAACAATTATATAACTAATGAAGACTGAAGGGCTGTTATTTGCAGTTTTTTGTTTGTTTTTAAGCCTTAGGACAGCAAAAAAGACAGCTAATAAGTCACAACTTTCACAAATGAAACTGTAATAGAAAAATAAATCAAAACAAACATTTATTAATAAATGAAGCCTATTTTATTACTTCAAGTGTTAATGATAAAAAAAATTTCAGCACAGCTGTTCCATTTAAAAAAGTGAAAGTACATACTATATCTCTAGCTCAGTAAACAGATGGACCTGATGTCTCTGAGTGACGTAACATTGAGCATTGTACAGTACATCTTATGAAGACCCGTAAATTAAAGAACTACTGTTTGAAAGTTAGTGATTATGAAACAAATACGCATTCATAGTTTTAGCTTCTTTTTCCTTCCTCGACCATCAGGTGCTCCATCCATTTTACGCTTCTGTGTCTACAAAGAAGCAGAAAGATTTCTTTTGATGATCATACACTACAAAATGAAATAAACTCATAAACACAACACAGCATTTTAGGAACAACTGTTTAACATAGTGATTTCATCCCAGAATACAGAATTCAGAATTTTTTTTGAAAACAAATCTAAATGATGTGTATCACTAAATAGAAAATAATTCTATTATCCTTAAAATACTTCTTTTCTCACAGCTAAGACATCATTAGGACAATAAACCAAAGCTTAGAAGCTAATATTAAAAGTTATAAAGTTATTATTTCCCTAATAATCCTTAGTCCAAAATTATGATGTAAGCGCTCCCAAAATGTACACTCGCAGCATTCATCATAATACATGTTTCCCCAGATGTTTAGAAACCCTCACTAAACATGATTTCTTAATGTAATCAAGTTAAAGTTTTCCGTTTGCAGTGACTTAATTCTATTATTTGAAAAAACAAGACAAGGCAAGCATGGATTACTCCTTTAATCCCAGCACTTGGGAGACTGAGATAAGAAGATCCCTGTAAATTCCACACCAGCCTACATAGTTTTAAGGCCTGGCTGAACTACATTGCAAGACCCTGCCTCAAAAGGAAAAAAAGTAAAAGTTTCACCACTCTCACAAATACTTACTGTAGGCTTTGGTCCTCGTTTCTTTTTCTCTGCCTTCTCCTTTTCTTCTAGCTCCATGTTTTCTCTTTCAATCAAAGTAATTAAAGTGTTACACCTCCTCTGGAGCTCCTGAGTTATAAACATAAATATACATATTATTTTTCATCTAGAAATTGTCATGTTTTCAATCTTTTAAACAACAGCATATTTTGGGAGATTATCTAAAACCACTCCATATCCCCATACATTAAAGACAAACAAGGTAACTTATTGATACACAAGGCATGCCACAAGGACTTTTAAAAAAATAAGTTACTTCCGCCAAGCATGGTGGCATATGTCTGTAATCCCAGTACTCAGGAGGCTAACACAACAGGATTGCTGCAAATTTGAGACCAGCCCAGGCTACAAAGTAAGTTCAAGGCTAGCGTGAAATATATAATGAAATCCTGTTTCAAAAAGAAAAAAAATAAAACCATACTGCTGTGCACTCGTCATAAATACTTCTCTCTTCCTTTTAAGAATGAAAATGAATCTTATATATTCAATTCTGATAACTGTGCCTAAGAATTTTATACTATAACTTAAATTTAAAATACAACACACACTTGAGGATCAAAATCAACTAGAACTTCAACATTACACAAAACAGAAATGCCCCTGCATAACTGTTGGTGGGAAGCTTACATGGCAAGGAGGTCTGTATAAAACCTCTGCAGACACTGAAAAATAGTCATAACAACAAACAGAGACAGTCACACACAGGCAGTAACACAAAGCTCTCTGTCCCTTCTCAAGGGTACTGAGGCACACATGCCATCAATGTGTGACTGAGGGGCTGGGGAGATGGCACAATGGAATAAGTGCTTCCCTGGCAAGTGCAAGGGTCTGAGTTCAATCCCTAGTTCTGCCAAAAAAAAAAGTGTGACTGAGAGGCTGAGGCTGGAATCCTGCCAGATGCTGAGTGAAGACTATGCTCCCAAGGTTGACCCTAGTGGTACAGGTATTAGGATTCTTCTGTGTGCCTGTGTTAAGAATAACTCAACTGTATACCATGGTATTGTGTCAGTGACAACACCCCTTCCCTTTTTTTTTTTTGCAGTCTTGCTATGGAGTTCTGCCTGGCCTTGAACTTGAAGTGTTCATTCTGCCTCTGCCTCCGAAGTGCTGGGATTATCAGCAGGTACCACTACGCAGCCATGCAGTCTCTATAGAACCATTACTCCTTATGAACTAAGTAAACTGCTTCTGTTTAAAAAGATGGGGGGGCAGGGAGATAGCTCAGTAGAATAAACACTTGCCTAGCAAGTGCAAGGGCCTGAGTTCAAGCCCTGATTCTGCCAAAAAAAAGATATAGGAGGGGTTTACAGCAATTAAATATATCATTCATCTACCTATACATTTAGAAATTATTTTGCCTTCTGAAAAATTTTCACCAGCCAAATGTGGAAATGCTTTACTTGGCACTGTGATACTATATATACAGCAAGCAGATAGCAAGTATGAGAACTCTTACTAAGATATTACACTGTGAATTTTCATCACCCTACAGAAGAGAAACTGAAGTGACAACTTCAAAGGTAATGAAATACACAAGAAAAGGAGCAATGCATCAGACCCAAACTTCCCTGAACTTTTTAGGTTGTCAGAAATGAAGATCTTTGGTCAGAGACAGTGAGATATTCAGACTGAAAAATAAAGTCTACTGGTACATTGGTACAACAAGTATTATTTTCACTCATTTAGCCATCTAACTCAAATTTAGCATTGACAAGCACATGCTTCAATATGAAGATCAGGTTTCTCTACAAAAAAAACTGTTAATTTGGAAATCCAAGAGTGTCATCACGTTTGGAAGCCGAAACGGATGAACTTTTCTCTCAGAACCTAGTATTAGTATCAAAGAGTTCCTGCCTATATTGACATCCTAAATTCAATCCCCAACTCCTCAAAACAAAACACAAAGTAAACACCGTATCATAAACTCTGCTACATTACACAAATGAACTCCAGCACTCACCATGGCAGTTCTGGACTTCAGAAACCAATCGAATCTGAACTGAGGAGAGTTGCGGATGCACTGTCTTAATTCATCATATACATTTTCTTTGTCAAATCCAAGCTTGTGAAGCATACAAATCAGGAAGCGATCTTCCTCTTCTGTGTAATTTTTTCCTTTGTTAGTACCATAGGATATTCGGAGCTGATGAAAAGGTGCTTTGTACCGTCCAATCTATAAAAGTCAGATACTGCATGAAATACACATCCTATAAAATCTACTTCAAACTCAGCTTTACAATAATTATGATATAAAAGCTGTTATCAAAGTCAAATTTTTCTATCCAGATAACCACAACTACATTCTATAGTCCTTTTCCTGTAAGATCTTTAAGTCATATTTTCGTTTTTTTTGGAGACAAGGTTTCACACTATGTAGTTTCATGCTGGCCTTAATGTTGCCCAGGGCTGACCCTGAACTTGTGGCAACGTTCCTGCCTCAGCCTCTCAAGTGCTGGGATTACAGGTGTGTGCCACCAAGCCCAGCTTGCCTTCCTTAGCATTACTAAAAGAAACACAGACTCAACAGTCTGATCAGAAGCTAATTCCAGCACATCTGACATGGTAAGTAAAGAGAAAAAACATATTGACAACATTAACAAATTTTTTGTTTTCCTTCGCAGAAATTTTTAATTTTAAACCCTCATTTCTTTTCTTTTGAAAAAAAATTAACTCTTTAATGACAGAAGATATATTAACTAAAATACTTATTAATACAAAATACCTTTGTATCAAGTGCTTTCTTGATGCTTATTCTTCTTTGAATTCTTGCCTCGCCCCTTTCAATCTGAGCCATGATCTTCTCTATGTCCTGGAGCTCATTGCACCTTTCCCAGAACACGGCTGTCCAAAAGCCGAAGGTGGACAGATGGCACAAGTGGCACAAGGGTATAAATATAAATAACTTTTTAATGTGTCTACTGCAATTTACTTGCTGAGGATTAAGAAACATTTTCATTTAATCTATATTCAACATTAGAAAGTAATAAATCACTTTTAATTTTTCAAAAGAAAATTAGGCTAGAATTCCAGGCAGACTCACCACAAAATAACTACACATTTATTCAACAGAACAGGAAACACAAATAGCTAAGAACAGATGGAGAGGGCTGGAAATGTAGCTCAGAGGCATAGTACCTGCCTGGCAAGTGCAACATTCTGAATTAGAATCTACATTAAAAAAAAGAACAGATGAAGAGAAAGTGAATAAAAATTTAAGTAATTATCTCATGACTTGTTCTACCTTTTTTGGCTATATGGCTTGCCTTTTAAAAAAAAAAAAGAAAGAAAGAAAAATCAAGCTAGGCTTTAACAGCTTGCCTCAGCCTTCCTACATGCTGGTATTACAGGCAGGAAGATACCAAATTTAAAGAGAATTCAGACGTGCCGGGCGTAGTGGCACACACCTGTACTCCCAGGCCTATGGAGGCTGAAAACAGGAGGATCACCACAAGTCCAAGCTGTGTAGTGAGACCCTGTCCACATAAAGATGGTCCAGAGAAGTTAGCAAGACCCTATCCTTAAAACAAACAAAAGCAAAAAAATCAAAATAAATACATTTTGAGTTTTTAAAAAACTCAAAACACCATTTATGCAATGTTAGGTCACGAGATCTGTTCTACCTTGTCTTTAGAAGTATATATGGCAAGATGCTTTGGAAAAATTCACCTGACTGAAATAGAACTTAGATTTTTTTTTTTTTTTTTAGGAACTGGGGATTGAAATCAGGCCCCTATGCTTGCCAGGCAAGCATTTATTCTACTGAGCCATCTCCCTGGCCCCCATAACTTAGATTAAGAGAACAAAGACATTCATAGTAGCACTCTTGAAATCTTGACAACTTCTGCAGTAAATGATGAAAGAATTACCTGAATATTCAATGACTTCTTCAGGAGTTTTCCCTTCTACTTCTCTTGCTATATTTTCAATATCATCACGACCCCACTTCTCATTAGCTTTAATAAACTGGTTAAAGTCTCTCTTATTCCAATTGGTAAATCCCTGGAAAGTAGTAGAAAATTTGAGGGAAAACACCAAGGATCCACAGACAGGATGAGAAAGAACACCACACAAGGTACGTACAAGGAATCCTCAAACAAGTGCAACTCTATAATCTTCTCAAGAACTAGTGAGAATCCAAGCGCACCACTTACACACACTTCATCAGCACTAGCAACCCTGTATTCTACATGCCCAGCATGCCCTACCTCAGGACTGACAAAATCACTGTGACTACATTTTGTGTTGACTGAAACTACACCTGTGTCAGAAGCTTCTCTTTTTCCTCTAACTCCTCATCATTAAGAGGTTCCGCTTCATCAATTTTCAGCTGCTCTTCTTTCTGGGCTTGTGCTGCATTAGGAAGATCAGGACTTCGAGGTACCTAAGAGAGATTTCCCTATGCTGTAAATCAATACACTGAAAAAGCATGTGGTAAATTAACATTCCTAACCAGATGATTAGTAGTCTTTCTCAGGTTTCAATCCAATAATGAAAAAAACATATTGACATCTACATTTACTAGATTAATAAAGGGTACTCATGTTTTTTCTTTCATTGTAATGAAGTTTATATACTAAACATGTATCACCAAGTATGACAAATAAGTCTTTTCTACCAAACTGAAATTAAATTATTACTAATAATTTCTGTTTCTGCCTTTCATGGATTCTGGACAGAATATAACACAAAGTAGATAATTTCAATTACCTTGTACCCAATAGTTTTTCTGTAATACAGAATTTCTTTTTCCAGTAATTCAAATAAACGTGGGGGAAAGAACTGAAAATCCTGAACATTGGGTTGTTTTGGAGGTCGAGGAGCCTATAAAGAAAAAATTTAAATGTTATCTATTAAAAATATATAGTAATGGCTTTGAATTAATAGTAAGTAAATAATAAAAATCTTTTCCTAGTACCCTCATTTCATAGACCAAGACAGCCAAGTCTTCAAGAAACTGAGAGCATCATTCAATGAAAGTGAACTGTCAAATAAAACTTTACAATGAAATCTTAAGACTGAGGGCACAGAGATTCTCACAGAGAACATAGCAACTCAACTTTATGTTGGTGTTTTTTTGTTTGTTTGTTTTTTTGAGACACAGTTTTACTATGCAGTTTGGGCTGGCCCTGCACTCACTTTTGTAGCCCCCAGGTTGTTGCAAATTCCAAGCAATCCTGATCCTTATCCTATCTCAACCTCCTGGGATTACAGGTGTGCATCACTAGTCCCAGTTCCAGGGCAGCATGGCGCACCTGCCCAGGGGATCTGGGCCAAGATAGTATACCCGAGGTTCGGGGGCTGGCATGACATGCATGGCCGGAAATTGAACTTGGGTCCTTATATTTGCCAGATAGGTGCTTTTGCCTATGTTATCTCCCAAGCCCCTAAAACTATTTTTTAAGGTTCTATTTGTAGTACTTTAGCCATTTCTGTGCAATCTGGACTCACCTTGGGTGCTTTAGGTTCACTGACACGAAGAGCTTCTCTGAAATATGCATCAACAGCATAGTTCGCTTTTCTCTCACGTTTCGGTGGTTCAATCCACTCAGTGAATGCAATCTAGCATGTGGTAAACAATTCATATCACCAACTTTTATTACATGTAGTTACAAATCATAATTAAGAATGTCGTCAGTAAATGAAAGATACCGACATAATCCTGGATGCCAAATTCTACAAGGACAAGACTATAATATTTTGTACAATACTATATAGTTAACATCTAAAACAGTGTCTACTAACTGTCAAAAAAATTCTAGCATTTCTCACCCCAACAAAAAATTCTAGTGGGACCTTGCAGTGTATGCAGTCACCCAGATTAAGAGAAAAATACAGAGAGATGCTTAACCTAGAAAAGCACCTGAGAATACAGATGTCTAAGTGATAAATAAGGGAAAGTCTAGGTAGAATTTCTTTCTTCAACTTTAGGCATGTCCAATCTCTATTGCTACATATAATAAAATTTAAGAAATTTTCATTATAATTCTCTTTATTTAATAAAGTAGCTTAAGGCAATTTTTTGCCATTATTTTCATTTTCAAATATGTTAACTAGTACATTCAATCTATACAAGAAAGTTTCTAACAACAATCAACTTCATTATAAAAACTAGTAATATTTATGATTTTATGAAATTAAAAAGCAATTTTAAATTTATATAATGAAAAAAAGGTTTAGATGTGAATAAATAGAAATGACTGCTATTTGAAATGAAATTATAAGGTATGATAACAAATATTTAAAATTCTAAGTTTCCAGTAAAATAAAGCTTCCACAGAACAGAAACTACTTTGTGAAATACCTTTTGTTTTTCTCTGTAGTCTTCTCCTTCAAAGTTGTACACACTTGACTCTGTATCCATTGTGAAATTTCGAAGGGAGCTCTCACCCATTTTGGAGAGCTTTTCATTCATCTCAGCAGTCTACACAACATTAGAAAATATCATTAAAGTGAGAACAACAAGAACAGAAAGAACCTTGAGATTCATAGTAAAAATGAATTAAAACTTTCAGTGCACAAAAGCTTTGCACAGAAATAAGAACATAACCGATAAAATACGGATATTTGCTCTAAAATATGCCATTTCATCCCCATCTACCTCACCTTCTTTGCGCCTCTTTCCAAAATGCCATCAATATCTTCATCAGTGATCTCACTTTCCTTTGAAGCAAACACATGTGTTGCCCCATGGCGAATCATTTGAAGCATTTCATCCTTCCCAATTTTGTTAAGATTCTGATCCACAAGCCTCCCTGCAAGAGATTGTGTGGTACAACGTGACACATACTTTATTCTACTGGAAACAGGAAGTAAATGTTAGGATGTAACACCTTATATTGCCTCCAACCTCAATCTGTACACTGTAAATTCACCTCATCATTTCCATTTTCACATTAAAATTAGCCTTGAAATGTTTTTAATGCTTATGTTTTATGCGATGTCACCAACTGCATATTGTCTCAATGAAAAACATTCATTTGTGGAATAAGTATTTGGGATTTTATGGGAGGAAAATCTCCACAAATTACAACATGAGTATTATAAATTCAAATTAGGATTTTTTTTTTTTTTTTTTTTTTTTTGGCGGTATTGGGGATTGAACTCAGGACCTTGCGCTTGCCAGACAGGCGCTTATTCTACTGAGCTATCTCCCCAGCCTCACAAATATTCTTACTAATCCTAGGAAAGCAGCTTTTTCTTAGGTGAAATACACCAAAGCATGTTCTCACCTTTGTATAGTCAAAATTTATGTCCAAACTAAAATATCCTAAGTTTTTGAAACTGTATTGATCTGAAAAACTGACGGTATTTTTGTTACATAAAAAAGCTCATCACTGAAAAATAGAAGTAATCTTCACTTGGTAATAATGTGGACAACCTAATAATTTGTTTTCAAAAACACAGGCATCAAATTATGTCTTTCTTACAAAGCTGATCTGGAATGAAAATATCACATTTGCTTTAAAGAACCCAAAAATGAAATCCCATTTTCATATTCTACTCCATTGACCAGCCCCCCACAAGTCACAAACCTCCTGGAAAGCAAAACACTTGCAAGCTCCATTAACCACTGCACTTCTAAGCATCCAAAGCAGTACTTGCTATAAACAAGGTAAATGAGGAAAGGCAGACTTGCATTTGAATTTATAGTTGTCTAATACACCCAGAATAAAAAAAAAAAGTTTCTAAATCACAGCACAGCTCTACTGAATATATATCACGCTAAGCATTAGGCATTTTATATAATTATCCCACTAAATTCTTGAAAATTCTCAACAGTAGTGGCTTTAATCCCCATTTAGCAGACAGTGTAAAGTGCTGAGGTGGCAGAAGATAACAGCTAAATGGCAGAATCAATCCTCAAACCTCACAGTAAATAAAACCAATGCTTGCTATTTGTGAAATACAAATGATTTATTAGCTGCTACCATGGCACAACAGAAGCTTAACGAAAATGTCCTAGAAAAAAGAAAAGTTCTAGGGCTCACCTTGTTGAATGACAATTGAATCCAGCCTGAGCTTCATCTCTGCACGTTCCACTATTCTTTCTTCTACTGTGTTATCAGTTATAAAGCGGAACACTCTGACCGTCTTGGTTTGCCCAATTCTATGTGCTCGGTCCTAAGTGAATCACATTATTATGAATATACTGGGTATTTTTTGGCAGACTGGGGATTGAACTCACTACCTTGCACTTGCCAGGGAAGCACTTATTCCACTGAGCTATCTCCCCGGCCTGTGAATATATTTTGAAAGTCATATAAATAATTCATACAATGCTTTTAAAATGAAATGGAAACCAGGCCTGATGCACATGCCTAAAATCCCAACTCTCTGGGGTCCAAGGCATGAAAATCACCATGATTTCAGTCAATCATGTTGGTTAACACAGAGACTCTGTCTCAAAAAAACAAACAAAAAGTAACCAAAAACCTGTAACAGAATAAATTTACATTGCATTGGTATTTCTTAATTTCTGAGCTTGAATTTATTGGTTCTCTCAAAAGGAAAACACTGATTTTTTAAATAGTTTTTAAAAAACTCTTTTCTTTTAGTCACATACGGTGAATCATCCCAGCACAATGCAGAAGGATCCTGAATACAAACCTAGGCTAGCCGGGTGTGGTGGCGCATGCCTGTAATCCCAGCACTTGGGAGGCTGAGGCAGAAGGATTGTTGTGAGTTCGAGACCAGCCTGAGTTACAAAGTAAGCTTAAGGCCAGCCTAAACTGCATAATGAGACCCTGTCTCAAAAAGACAAAAACGAAACAAAACAAAACAAAAAAACCTAGGCTAGGCAAGCCAGCAAGACCTTCGCTCAAAATAAAAACCAAAGACTAAGGATGCTGCTCAATGCTCTGGACTGGCCCTGGGCCTAATCCCCAATACTGAAAATCTTTTTCTTGGGTTTTAATTCATAATGTTTATTCTACCTTCATTTTCAATGCTATAAAAGAAAGTGACATGAAAAAGATTTTACAATATAAAAACCCTTGTCTTCAATACTGCCCTATTTAAATATTACCCTAAATCAAATAGTAAAATTAATTTGAATGCTATTTTGTAAACGTGTGTGTGTGTGTGTGTGTGTGTGTGTGTGTGTGTGCGCGCGCGCAGCACTGGGGATTCTCGGGATTGAACACAATTTCTTCACACTAAGCTACATTCCCAGCTGTTTTTTTGAAACAAAATCTTGTTGCTAAATTACTCAGGGTGGGCTAATACTTGGAATCCTCCTACCTTACCCTCACAGAGTGCTAGGATTGCAGCTATGTACTGCCATGCCCACTTCAACACACTATTACCTTAATCCACTTTCCCCACCTACCTTTAGAGTACAGAATTAAAATCACCAATGTCAAAGATTTAACAGTTGGATTTACAGCCACCAACATCATGAATCAAGTCATTAGCAGGATCAAACTGGGATCTATTAAGTTTTCATAATAACCCACAGATTTTGTTCATCTTCTCCACATAATAATCTTTATGTTCTGACCAGATACACCCACATATTGGCATAAAATTTCAGCACCTGAAGCGTAGAGAGGCTGATGCTCACCAAATCCAGTTCTCTTTCCTCCTAGGACAATATGACCAAGGTCTTTGATACTCGACCTCGTAAACTGCTGAGCAACATCACGAATCTGGCGGGCCAGAGTGAGAGCCCTTCCAGGTCTGACATCACATTTCCTGGCATTCTCAGTTCTCTCTTCCCAACCCACCCTTGGGAGGAAGCAGGAGCAACAGGAAGTGCTACACGAGACTGAGCCACTGACAGACACCAGAGACTTCCATCAAAGACAGACTTCAAAATGTTCTCACTGAACCATTGTACACAAAAAACTAAATGTAGAGATTAATCTGCCACGTGTACAATTAGCCACCCCTAACTGAAACGTCTTATTAAGCATAGGATATATCATTTATCTCTTACCATGGCCTGCAGATCGACTTGGGGGTTCCAGTCTGAATCATATAAAATTACTACATCAGCAGTGGCAAGATTGATGCCAAGACCACCCGCACGGGTGCTTAACATGAAAACAAATTTTGTGCTGTTGGGTTCATTGTATGCATTGATAGAATCCTGTGGATATAAAATAAAATGAATGTGAGAAAATTTTATCTGATTTTTAAAAATCTTCCCTCCCCAGAATTTGACTCACCTGTCTCTCATCATGGGGCGTCTGTCCATCCAACCTACAGTACTCGTAATTCCTCCACATGCAGTAATCTTCCAGAATGTCTAGCACTCTTGTCATCTGGCTGAAGATGAGCACACGAGAGCCTATCGGAGGAGAAGTGCATTATCAGTAGGCTCAGAAGTAGAGAAGCAGCTCCAAAACTTAAGGCTTGGCCTGATAGCTCATCAGACTAAAGCGCCTGCCTAGGCAGAGTACAGTGGCCAGGGTACTGGCCCAGCCCATGGGGCGCACTGATGCAATGACTGAGACTGAACATGGTGGCACGTCCCAGCGCTTGGGAGGCTGAAGACAGGAAAATCACTGAGTCCAGATCTACATAGTGAGACCCTGTAGACCCTGTCCTAAATATAGACCAAAAAAAAAAAGCCTTAAGGCTAAGCAAAACCAAAACTAAGATGTCAGCCCCTAACTCCAAGTTACATATCACTAATGACTCACATTCTCCACCTCTAATCGGAGCACAAATAGGAAAGTGTAATAGTGGAAGAGAAAGGAAATCAGGAGAGAAGACGAAATACAGAAAGACAGGAAACATTTGGACAGTACACAAAAGTAGACAAAATGGACCATTTCTCTCAGATCTGGGAAGTACTGCATCCCAACAGCTGAGACAATCATAGGGGCTTCACCTATATTAAAAATAATCTTCATGGCCAAGCGTGTTGGCACACATTTGTAACCCTAGCAGTTAAGAGGCTGAGATGGGAGGATTGCCAGGATTTCAAGGCCAGCCTGAGCTACACAGTGAATTCAACTATGTAGCAAAACCCTGTCTATAAAAAAATAAATAAATAAGACAATACACATTTGCGCCTCTAGAATACCTATAAAGACTCAAAGGGACCTTAAATGTACACTTCATTATCTACCCTGAAAATCTACTTATCTTCTATGATTCAAATTATGATTGCCTTTTGTAGGAATATATGGTGACAAAGCAATCTTTAAAAAACTTAAATGATTCCATCACAGAACCTCAGACTGACATCCTTTTATATTTCAAAATGTGTAATATTTTCCATTTTCCTGCAGAATTCAATATAATGTATTTTTTAAAGTATAAAGAAAAAAAAAAGTAAGCTGATAGACAAGTCTTACACTGTGTTTTGTTATGTTCTGCCTGTGGTGATAGGGATCAAATCCAGGACCTCCTGCATATGAAGGGAGAACTGATCTACACCTCGCCCTTTCTTACACAATATATTTTAATATCAAAGATTTATTTATTTTCCTAACAAAAGCACATAATGAAACAAAGAAATTATAAATGTAAACATGTATTTGATGCTGCAGTTATTTCATTTTAAGAATGGATGGTGCTTATCTAAAAAGCTAGAGAATGAGTAATTTATGAAATGCTGCTGGAGATACAGCTTAGAGGCACAGCATCTGCCTGGCAACTACAAGGTCCCAAGCTCAAAATTCCCAATCCCAAAGATAAGACTGGATGGATGGATGGATGGACGGACAGACAGATGCAAAAAAAGAAATGCTTTATCTGGGCTTTACTTCAGTTCATCTAGGAAGAGAACAACAAGCACAGCATAAACAAGATTTATATTGGTTATCATTGCTGAAACTTTAGTCACATGATGTTCTCTATATCCATATAATTTAAATATGCCTGTAACATACTCATTTTCAAAATTTAAAAAAAATCAGATAAAGAAAAACGGTTTCAACACGGAGATTATGGAGCCACAGAGGAAAGAGATTGAAGTTCTATACTGTGCCTGGGGAGAGTCACATGGAGAGAAAACTTTCTCTCAGTCTCTCACAGAGAGCAAACTGGTCAAGCGTTGGCCATGACTCATCCACATGGATGACACAGACAAAGGATCTTCAGAATAATGTACAGCACTACAAGATAAACCCTGAGGGGACTTCACTGACCTCA
>PVKA01015957.1:18912-49032 GCA_004027165.1 Ctenomys sociabilis
TATAAGTCTTGCTCTATCTAGGTCTTAACCATCCAGCAGAAAAGTATAAAAATGAAGTATACATCGCGGGGCCATAATATTAAGCTGAGCTGTAAATGGCTATGGTCGACAACTTCTTTGAATAACTCACTATTGTTGTGGAATGCTGGACTGTGTTGGATTGTGTTGTCGAGTTCAAGCACCTAAGTTAGTTGAATGAATGGAGTGCCCATGTTTAACAGGTTAGACAAAGGAAAGGGTATAGAAAGAAAAAACCATGATGTGTGTGTATACACAGTACAGTTGGGATAGATAACGCTGTGCTTCTACATAATCCTATGACAGGCAAGATTTGCACTGATGATGGTTGGACAGGATATTATGTCAGCTTGTAGTACTATGGTCATCCACTAGGAAAATAATTATTGAATTTTTGATATAATTCAGGTATAAAAAGTAAGATAAGTAAACAGCTACACTCTTAATTTACTGATAAGAGACATCTGCTATAATAATGTCTGTAAGTATAATATCATGTACGCACTTTGTACGATACCAAAGCAGTATGAAAAGTTTGCAATGTATTAATTTATTGAATCTGTCTTGTTAAGGTGTCTTAAAACTGTCTGATTGACATTTGTACTTCAATAAATTAAAAAAAAGAAAAAAAGAAAAACGGTTTGAGACCACAAATATATTCTATTTTTTTTGAGACACAGTCTTGCTATGTAATTCAGGGTGGTGCTGGATTCACTATGTAGCCCAGGCTGGCTCTTAACTAGTGGCAATCTTCTTGCCTCAGCCTCCTGAGTGCTGGGATTATAGGCATGCACTGCCATGCCCAGCAACATATATGAATTTCAGTTAAAATGTTAAAGCCACATAAACAATAGAGAAGGGTCAGAAACTGCACACAGATGAAAGAGCATTCTTCACACTTTATGACAGCTAAAATTTCTAGGAAAGCATATACAAAATGGGAACTCTCCTCAAAACCAAAGACTACAGTTGTTTTGTCACTTTCTAAGACTCAAGGCCTAAAACTAGGTGTTTGGAGGAAGCTTAAATTGGATAAAGAAAAGTATTTTTAGTGTTTCAACTTCAACTTTACAGTCAAAAGAATTATTTCAAAGTGCAATGTTCTATTCATTTCCCACTAACATTTTAAGTTTTCATTACATCTCAACTGGATACCAGTAATACAGATACCTTGTTCTTTTAATTTAGGGAGCAACTTGTCTAACACCACCATTTTGCCACTGTTGGTCACTAGATGCATATCTGTTGTGTAAGGTGGACCAGGTTCAGCTCCATCAAATAGGTACGGATGATTACAGCACTTCCTCAGCTGCATCAAGATGTTCAACAACCTCATCTTGTCCATCTTCCCTGCTGAGTTCAGGATATCTATGTCCTTCATTAATATCCGGGTGTACCTATGGAAAGAAAACATCTGAAAAGGTCTACTGTGCTCCCTGACGAAGCCCACTTGGATCCCCTTTTTTCTCTCTCTTGGACAGAAGCTTTCTTCTACCCAATAAATAATCTGATCTTAACTTTTGCCACACACATATCACATTTTAATCCCTTTGCCTACCTCAACCAAATGCCTCTAAGAAATGGTCAAGCAACTTCTAAGGTGTGGCTATGAACTATCTGTAACTTGTTTTCTAGTGCTTTTTTAAATTGCCTGTAGCACTTTTGTGTTCATTATATGCCTTACAGCTTGAGGACATGATTATTTTAAAAGTACAAATATTTCCCTTTAGAGAACTAAAGCAGTATAATAAAAACATTTGTTTTGAAGTCATTAAGTAAAACTTTTTACAACAGAACAGTGCCACTACTAATGCAATGTTAGGTACCACAGGACAACTTGGTCAGCCACCCACCCACCCAACAATGATCCCGTGAGGATATGACACCTGAGGCCTGTGTTGCTGTCTCAGTCTGTGTTAAGGACATTCTTTTCCACATCTACAAAGTCATCCAACATGCCTTTCTCCAACTTCTGCCTTGAGTGATATGCGATGGTACCCTCAAACCATTTTCTTAGTGCGGCATTTGGCTAAGTGCCTTAACATCCAAAAAGGGTGCTTTTTGGTCTTTTTGAGACAAAGTGTGGCTATGCTGGCTATGCAGTTCAGGCTGGGTTAAACTCACTTTGTAGCCCAGACTGGTCTCTAACCCACATGATCCTCCTGCCTCAGTCTCCTAAGTGCTGAGATTACAGGTATGCCCCAAGCCTGGTGTTTACAAAAGGATGCTTAATCTGCCTAAAATAAAACTTCAGTTCAAAATAGGAAAGTCTAAATATATGCTTTATGAAGTACTAGAAAAAGCACTTTTTTCCCCCTCTTAACCTACAACTCCTTCAGAGGCTAGCACAAATCCATTACCCAATATTTATAAATTCACCCATACCACCAATGTCCTCTTTAAAATCCCATGCATTGGGCAGGTGAGATATAGCTCAGCAGCATAAGCACCTGCCTGGTTAGTGCCAAGTCCCAAATTTGATTTCCATTATCATGAAATAAAATAAAATAAAACAATAAAACCCGATGCTTTCTATGCATTCTCATTGAATTAAAACCCGAAATTGTCTTTTGGACTCCCTAAACCACAAATTCAGTACATGCCAATCCAGAGGAAGCAGCAGTGACATGAACCCTCATGGCACACACCATTCCCTCTGCATCTTGCTGAGCCCCACGTAGATCTTCACTTCCTTCTTCGGAGGCAAACTTTTTTCAACATCAGCCTTGATTCGACGAAGCAGGAATGGACGCAAAACCTTAAAACAGAAAGATAGATGGCCTTATCTCTGACACCGACATGACTAATACACAGAAAAGGTTCTCTGCTTAAGATCAAGTGAATTTCAAGACTTCTGTATTACAACTATGTAACTTATTATCATTAGGTTCCTAGGGGCTAATCATAAAATTTCATCCTTTATCCAGTATACTGTATATATTTGCTATATTCATGAAACAAGAAACAACTAGCACGTGTAAAGGTATACTATTTTGACTATCACTACCTTTCAGATGTAAAACTAATTACTTGCACACAGTTTGTCTAATATTGTTCGGTAAATTCTTAGTCCATAGCTCTTTATAAATTTTAAATTTACTATTTAATTTATGGAAGCATAATGCATGTAAGGTATACAAATTCTGACCATACAACTCAATTTTCTTCACACGAACAAAACCACAACATAACCACATCATCTCCATGGCTACTACTTAGATAACCAAGTACCCAGAAGCCACCTGTGCCCTCCATCCAGGCTGCACTCTCCTCCCCAAGAGGAAGCCGCTTTCCCATTTTAAAAACCACCTATTTGTTTCAGCTTTTTAACTCTGTCCGCATGGACTCATTCAACATATGCCCCATGATAACTGATGCCTTTTAGGCATCATGTTGTAAAATTTTCACATTGTATGTTAATAGTAAGTTTCAAACATCTACAAAACTAATGATTTTATTTGTAACTTCATTTGTTCTAGTCATACTAGTTTATGAGAAGCCTGGCTATATTCCAAAAAAACTTAAAGTTGATATAAATACACTGATAACAACACTGTGCACACAATCTGGTACAGCCTTGGTCGGCAGCCAGCAGCCAACCCCCAACCCCACCAGAGCACCTTCTAGGGCTGCCCAGCCAGGTGCAGCGAGGTAAACCCAAGGGAAATTCATACCAGAAACACCCAGCCAATCCATACATTTCCACTATTAAAACAAACTGTAAAGGGAGGATCGGGTGGGGGATTCAGGGGTTGATTAAAGCATTTGACAACTGACAAACCTAATTCCTAAGGATATCTACATTGACTTTTAATCTCCCTTTTACTATAGGACCATAGGCACTGGAGTGGGAATTTCAGAGTAAATATCAGGACAGAACAGAAGTGGCCCAGATCTCTTTCCTGACTTGATAAAGCCTTTCATACTAAAACAAAGGTTTGTCACAACTGGTCAGATCTACTGTGTGGGAATTCTTAATGTTTTACCTGAAAGTACCTTGTTCTTCAGGAAAGGAAATCAACAGCATTTAGGTAAGGAAGGGAAAAGGTACAAAGGGATGATCAAGCTGTTCTGACCCCATGCCCTTGAGACCATGAGCATCACTACAGCCTCAGGAGTAGGAACTTCTAAATAAAGGTATAGATGCCTACATGCCAACCAAGACAGGAAGGCTCCTCGATAGCACCTTCAAATACCTAACAGAATTGCTGAAGTACCTTATGATGATTTATATAAAAATAAAGACACTCATGAAAGTCAGGCATTGCACCAGGTATCCAACTGGGCATGACTCCTGCCATTGTGTTTAAAATCCAACAAGGAAAACACTTCAGAATCATTTCAGCAACCTACATAGTGTTCTAAAATTTCAGAACAGATTACAAAAGAGTGAATACACAAAAGCACCTAGCTGGCCTCTTCCTAGCTGTTCAATGTTCAACACTGTCACAAGGCCTTGGGTTCAGGATCAGTTAGGAGATAGATCTGCCTCCCAGGGGACACATATAATGTTCAGAGAGATTTTTGTTGTCACATCTGGAGGCACATTATAAGCAGCATCTAATAAGTAAAGGTGTCAGGAATGCTATTAAATGCTATAAAACACAGGGTAGCCTTCTCTTCCCTCCAAAAACCTTCACTGCTTTTCCCAAAACCTCTGCTATTATCCACACCGAGCTGTCAGAATGTGCAAGGACCCAGCAATAGGTTATTCAGGACCTCTTATACCTACAAGGTCCTGCTGTACTCTGCTTACCAGGGTATCAATCTCAAAATCTAGCAGAGAAATTTCTCTACAGCCAGGAACAAAGTATCCATCAAAACAAAATCATGATACCAACTCTGCTCACAAAAGTACTGTGTATTGCCACTACTGTTAAAACAGATGGATCATGAGCCCTTTCAGAAGGGCTAAACTTGTTAGACTCACCCATGAATTTTAAATGGAACTAAGCTTAAAAGTTATGGTACTTATTTCTCTCACTATACCTTTAAAACTCATTACTTTCTTCTTTAAGTTAAAACTTCACCTTGGGTTCTCAGGCTAAAATTACCATCACTATTCCACTATAAGATCAGACAGTTAAGTGGCAGAATTTAGAGACCCAATTCTAAAGCCATTATGCTTTCTGTTAACAAGAGAATAAGCTGATGTATAACCTTACCCATTTTTCCCACTGGAGGTATGCTTCATCACTACTGTGTAATACCTACCATATGAAGTCTCTCTACTAGCTTTTGATCCCCAAGGCAATTGTTTGTATCAAACCAAGAATCAAAGTCCTATACAAACAAACAAAATATAATATCAATGATGTCCTGTGATGTTAGCTAGTAAGACAATTTCAAAAATTAGCATATCTGAGTTGTGATTCATAAAAACCAATTTATTCTAGCTATTTTCATATACCATTTTCACTAATCTTAGAATAGTTTAGAAATCATATCACTTGCTACATATTTTCCACAAAAACATAAAATTTACAGTAAAATTTATTTATTTGTTTTTTATTTTTTTGAGGCAAGGTCTCACCATGTAATCCAGGCTGGCCTTTAAGGTCACAATCCGCCTGCTTCAGCCTAAGTGCTAAGATTACAGGTATATGACACCATGCCCAAATCAGCAAGTTCTATAAAAATAATTAGAATATTCAAATACAAGGTTTTCTGAGTAAAATACCAATTTTAAAAAGCTCACTGCAGGTGAAACTACACAGCATTTGATTAGTATCTGAAGACACAGCATCCTTTATCCTTACCTCTTGAAGGTACATTTGTGTATTAGCTTTGCTTTCAGTGATCATCTCACAATTCATTATTACAACACATTACAATATAATCTTTTAAAATTAATAAAACGGCAATGTAGTGAGAAAAATAAATCATCCCGAAAATATCAAAGTACATAAAAACTAAACTGTTTTGAGCTTAAATAGCATTTTATGATTTTCTCTATTATTTTCAAATGGTCATTAACACAAAAAACCAAAATAGACACATTTTGTAAGTATCTGCTTAGTGTTGATATGCAGTTCTTCAAAGTGGCCCTACACACTCCCCTACTCCGGCTGTGGGAGCAAAGGCTCAAACTGAAACCTGGCCCAGCAGAACACTACAGTTACCAATAGCACATGCTCCTGATACACAAATCATGTTCCTACATACAGTGGATAGTTAACTACTGCCACCATCATTTATTTCTAATAGTGAAAATGATGTAAAGGACTTTACAGAGTTTCATGGACTTTGTTAGATCATGATAAAAGAGATCAGACAGATTTCACCACACATGAAATCCTCTGACCCTCTAAATATAGGTTATGTGAAGTACACAAAAAATTTATTCAGGAATGCTTAGTATCCTGGAAACATACCACTCAACTAGAACTTCTAAAACAAACATAAGGGCCAAATAAAAGTGAGAAGTTGTCCCATTTCAGATGGGAAAAACAATGATTTGAAAAGCCAGTTGAAATAAAAGCCTCAAAAGTAAATTCTCAAAATGCAGACAACTTTATAGGTTAATAACAGATTAGTAACACAAAAGCACAAAAAACTAGTTATTATAAGTACTGCAGAAGACTGGGCAAGGTGGCCCATGTCATAATCCCAGCTCTTTGGGAGGCTATAAACAGGCGGATCATTATGAGTCTGATCTAGCAGTGAGACCCTGAACACTCTGTACTCCCTTCTCTAAAATTTAAAAAAAAAAAAAAAAAAAGCAGCGCCGAAAATGGGATATAGCTGAGCAGTGTAAGCACCTGCCTAGCAAGTGCAATATCCTGAGTTTGATCCCCCATGGGTGGAGCAGGGGCAGCACTGGCTGAGGCAAGAGCATCATTGGCAAGTTGGAGTCCAGCCTGTGCTACAATGTGAGTGCGACGAGTCTGAACTGCATAGTGAGAACATCTCAAAAAGATGAGAGAGTAGGGAGGGGGAGGAAGCCAATTCCACTATAAAAATGTATATAGTTCAGTGGCATAAACACCTGCCTGGCAAGTGCAAGGTCCTTGAGTTAGATCCCCAATGCCACTTCCCAAATGTATAGTACTAAACTTTAAACATTACTAATAATTAAGAAAACAGAAATACTTACATCAGCTGAATTAAACACATCCGGCAACAAAAAATTAAGAAGTGACCAGAGTTCATGCAAGTTGTTCTGAAGAGGTGTTCCAGTTAATAGTAGGCGATTTGTAGTCTTGAATTCCCGCACTATTTCTGACAACTGACAGAACCAAATTCTACCATTAGAATACTCTGAAATGGCTCCCATCTTTAAATATAGACAAAAATGATTTTCACATGTAACTAGCACATTACCTTAGACTTTTCATTTTTGATCCTGTGAGCTTCATCTATAACTAAGTATCTCCAGTTAAATTTTTTGAACACAGACTTCTCTTTAATAAGCATTTCATAAGATGTTACACATACATCCCATTCTCCTGGTAACAGAACATCTCTGACAAAAGCAGCCTGTGTGGCAAAAGGAAAAAAAAAACAAATCATTCAGAAATCAATTACATGTTAAATTTATTAATGACAAGTAACCCAATATATAAAAGTATTAAAAGGGAAGAGAGGACATATATAGGCATTTAGAACTAGCTTTCCTACCACTAAAATAACCTTCTGAGTTATTTGTCAGTTATAAGTTAAAAAACTGACAGAGTTAATCAGTACAAAATCCAGTAACCTAGGTCATCAAATGTCTTCTTTCTACAGATTCAGTAGGCCTTGAGATCCTCACATAAAAGGTTTTAAAACATAAAGTAGAAATACTGAAAGTCTGCAATAAGGTTCACTGTATTAACACACTGCTATTATTATTCTCGTTTTACAGGTAAGAAAATTGAAAGACTGGACAACTGAGTCCTAAAACAAAAGATAACCTGGTGATTTAAAATACTCAAAGCATCTACAAAGACCAAACATACTCATACAAATAAACTTCCAAACACAAATTCTATAATTCTTCAGTGTATTATGGCTGTGTCTAGGTGTTCCCCAATAGCCTCTTGCAGTCATAGGTGGAGCTTCTCAGAGGTGGGAGGATCTAGGGTATATGACTGATTCAGGGTGCAGTGCCAGGCTCAGCAGCACTCATAACTGTATGAATGCTACCACCAAGTAGTCTGGATAGCATAAGAGGCAGAAACATGCCCATAAGGTCCCTTGTTGCTTCTGCTATCCCCACAAACAAAAAACTGCTTCTCCTTTATAATACTCCTCTGCCATGTGCCACTGTGCCTTGCAACCAGCCAACTGTGGACTGAAACCTCAATGAACTGTAGGTCCAAATCTTTCCTCCCTTAACTTATGAATGTAAGTATTTTGTCTCAGCAACAAGCACTAAGACATAGTGTCATTATCTTCACGTCTTCTCAAAAGGATGTTGTCAATTAATCAACATTTCAACTTATTCTGAGTGTCATAACAGTCCACCAATTTGCATAGTATGACTTTTACCCCTACCTTAGTAATCTGAAAAATCTGGCTCCTTAAATTTCAAACCACCTCATACATTCAAAAATCTCTTTTAAAACAAAGTAATTCTTACAAGAGAGCACAGCCTGTGTTTACACAATCACTCACCAAAAAGGAAAAATACTTCTTTCAGGTTTCTACAGCCCCTAATACCTCTAAGACAATGGTACATTTGTAAATTACTGATGTTTAAGTAGACTCTTGTGGCAAACCTATGAGTGTTAAGAGATGTAAAGGTAGAGTTGCTTTTTCTTTTTTTTAGGGTTTTTTTGTTTGTTTGTTTGTTCAGGGTCTCACTTCGCAGCCCAGACTCATAGTGGTCCTGATTTCTGCCTCCCTAGTGCTGGGATTACAGGCACGCGCCACCACGCCCAGACTCCAGCACTGGCTCAGGGCACCTGAAAGCGGGGCCAGTGAGGCATACAGAACCAGGCATCAAACCCTGGCCCCTGTGCTTACCTAAGCAACTGCTTAGTCCGCTGAGCTATACCACTTTTTCTAAACTAAAACCTCAGCATTCAGGCTTAATGGCAGTGTCAACACTTTGCCCTAAGTGCAGTTTGGGCACTCAGGTCTGAAAGATTCTCCATCACTGATACTGACATTTTTTTTCTCTCTGCTCTAGCTATTCCCAAACCCAAGCCTGAATTCAAATTACTTTAAAGGAAAATTTGCTGAAATATTACAAACTTACTCTTTGTTCTTTATCTCCTATCAAGCAAACAGATCTAAGGGTTGGCACCCATCTCTTGAATTCACTCATCCAGTTGTGTAATGTAGACTTAGGAACCAAAACCATATGAGGACCAGGAATGTTTCTATAGTGTTTCATGTACCCAAGAAGAGAAATTGTTTGAAGAGTCTTTCCCAGGCCCTGGAAGAGTTCAAAACAACTGTAAGACAATTAAAAACAAAATAATGTGCAGTCTGAATACCCCCAAACATATATAGAAAAATTTAAAAGAAATGGGATATGTTATCATAGCTAAAATATGGCAAGAATTTAACATGGTGAGACTTAGTTATGTCATGTTATTTTATCAACCATTAAGGGCCAGTAAGTGTAATATTCCCAAAGTTACCTACCTAGCATATCTAGAAGTGAAACATTTCTTTTGACTCCATATATTTTCCCTATCAGTGGTTTTAGTTCTATGGTGATAAGTAATCTTTTTAAAACCTTTATTATATAATAAGCAGTGAACAAGGATAAACAGCTGCATCAAATAGAACTATACAAAGCTGAAACCCTGGAAAACATGAATATGTACAGATAACAAACATTAAATGATCTAATTTGAGGAAAATGTACATACTACTTCAAAACTACAAAAGTTGGAGGCCAGCGATATAGCTCAGCAGACTAAAGCACCTGCTTAGGCAAGCACAGGGACCGAAGTTCAAAAAACCACAAAACCACATGCCATGCCAGCCCCTCCCCCAGAGAAGGCTGAGCCACCTGGGGCATGGTGGCACATACCTATAATCCCAGCACTGGGAAGGCTGAAAACAGGGGGCCCATTATGAGTCCAAGCTGCATAGTGAGACCCCGTAACAACAAAATACATTTAAAAATAAAACACTACAAAAGTTTAGAAGTTTCTCAAAGTGTAACATTTTGAAACTTATTCTACTCTCACAGCTGGTAATTCCTTGAGGAAGAGCCACAAAAGCAAGCTGTTTCCAGCAATTAGAAAGAAAATTAGTTGACAAAAGCTCCAGGTTGTAATTAGCCAATGACACTGTTACACTGTCTCAACTTCTTAAGTTTAACCTATGAAGTCTCTTTGTCAAGAAACCCCAAACACATACCATCTCATCCGCCAGGATTCCATTGATGCCGTTCTCATACAAAGAAATGAGCCAATTCAATCCTCGGACCTGGTAATCCCTCAGCTTACCCCACTTCACATCTAGAACGAAACAGATACAATATGTATCTATACATATAGATATAAATATATATAATAATAATCACAGCCCTGATAATCTATGTTCACATGTAAGATGGACAGAAAACATGCAGTGCACATCTGAACACAAGAAAAGGCCCTCTCCTTCACCTGAGGCACAAGAGGTCTGAGTAGGACCTACATGTGCTTACTGATCTTTCTTTCCTAGGAAACTTTTACTGTGGGCATTCTGCAAGTACAAGTCCCCAGAGGCAGCCGTTAACATCTGGAATGGAGCAAGAGCAGCTACAGAAGAATAGCAACTGCACCACATCTGAGGAGAGCCTCAGTGCACCCCAGACCACTCAGTCCTGTGGCCACTGGTCCTAGAAACCTGCTGCCACCAATGATAGTGCCAGCACTACTATCTTAGTGTTTTCATCTCTCACAGAAAAGGGGAAGAGATTCACAAGAGGGTTTTCTTCCTGCCAACAGGGACATAAACAGGGAGATCCTTTTTCTGTCTTTCATGATTATAAAGACAACTTTTAAGATACACAGAGTACTTAGCCCCCCCCCCCCCGAAATCACTGCTCAAGGATGAAAAAACAGTGCTAGAGAAACTATAAAAATATGAGAAAAAAGCTGGGCATAGTGGTGCACATCTGTAATCTGCCACTAGGGAAGCTGAGGCAGGAGGATTTTGGGAGCTCGAGACCAACCTGGGCTACAAAGTAAGCTCAAGGCCAGCCTGACCTGAACTGCAAAAGAGACCCTGCCTCAAAAAGAACAACAACAAAAAAGGAATAATCCAAACTTCTCTTGCCAGGTACCACGTATTTGGCTTTGGACTCCAGCTTCATTTGAAGAGATGGAAAGTGGGCATGGGGGGGGGGGGGGACTAAAGGTGCATATTTTACAAGAGCCAGATTCCTAACCACACTTAAGTCCCATTGCAGTTCAATTAGCTCAAGAAGTCTCACAAATCAGCCATCCAGTGACAAAAGGCTTGGAGAAATTTCTGTACCATCAGACAGAATAACATGTAAGTGAAACTTCAACTCCATGAAAAATGCTATCATCTGGATAATCACAAATAAATTTCATTAAGCATTTAAGACACGGGGCCAGGGATATAGATCAGCAGCACAGTACCTGCCAAGGAAGCACAAGGTCCTGAGTTCAATTCCCACTTAAAAAATAAAATAAAATACTGAGACACATAAAAACATTATATGCCTTATATGGAGAAATAAGAGAAATATAGCAGAAGGCAAAACTATTCCCAGTTTTAATGTACTACTAATAAACTCCTTGGCATTTTATACAGCATTGAAATGTAGCGTACCAATCATGTAATGGTATCATCTCTATCAAAAATAAATCTGAGTTTTATTCATAACCAACAAATATCTAAGATTACTAAACATTCCCCTATAAAGTATAGCTAAGACAAGTCCAAAATTCTAGGGATGTTTCAAAGGAGATCTTTAAAAAAAAAAAAAAAATCAAGCAATTTGGTGTTTAACATACATGACGGAGAGTCTTCAAATCGAGTGCAAATATTCGTAGCTTTGGAGCTTTCTGTTAAGAGTTCTTCATCCTCCTCTTGCTCTGTTCTACGGTGTCGGTAACTGTTGAAATGAAAATGCACTGATTTGAGTTTTGGGGTCAAGTTTAAAACTACCAGCTATTGGCTGGGCACAAGGACTTCCATGAGTTTAAGGCCAGCCCAGGCTATGTAGTGAGTTCAAAGCCTGGCTGAACTAGATAGCAAAACCCTGCCTCAAAATAACAAAAACTAAGAGCCCAGGGAGATAGCTCAGTGGCACAGCACCTCCGTAGTAAGCACACATCATAAGTTCGGTTTCTGATACAAAAAAAAAAGAAAACCTACCAGCTACTGTCTCAATGTAATTGTCAAGTGGCTAGGAATACAGTAACTTTTCTAATAAGGTATATATATTTAGGCAAAAAAAACTAAGTATCAGAAACCTCTAGTAACTTTAAATCTGAAATAGTTTACATGATTAATTTACAAGATACATAAAACTGTTACAAAATTATAGTAATAACTATGTTAACTACAATTTGATAAAGCCCCAAGTTCTGGAAAGATGAGACAGAATGATCATTAAGCTTAAGACCAGCCAGGGCAACTTAAACACAATCTCAGAAATAAGAAGTAACAGGGCTGGCCATTAGCTTAGCAGGGGATTGGGGAGATAGCTCAGAAAAATAAGCACTTCCCTGGCAAGTGCAAGGGCCTGAGTTCAATCCCTGGTTCCACAAAAAAAAAAAAAAAATAGCTCAGGGGATTAAAGCACCCACTTAAGCAGGTGCAATGGCTGGGATTCAATCTCCAGCATGCTGCCTGGCTGCACCCCAGGGGCAGGTTGAGACAGTGATTGAGACTGGGCATGATGGCACACCCTTAAGAGTTCAAGCCCTTAGGAGGCTGAACACAGGCAGATCACTAGGCATCAGATCTGCATAGTGAGACTCTATAGACCCTGTACTAAAATACAAAAAGACAGAAAAAGAAAAACAAAAGAAATAAGTAACAACCAGAGTTGGGGAGTTAGCCAAGTGTGATGGTGCTGTACTCAGCCCTCAGTGCCAATACATGCACACACACATGCATTTGTGCACACACATGAACAAAGATACACATGCATGCATGCATACACACACACATACACATGCATACACATACATACAAGCCCACCTCCAGATTCTACATCCCGAAAGACTCAGCTACATCCCCTAACCTGAGAGCTTGATACACCTTGAAGACTCAGATGAGCAAAACCATTTATTCCCTAATTCTGAAGCTTCCAATTTGGTATATGCAACAAATACATTCATCCAATTTAGAAAATTGGTCACACCCTTGAGACTGCAGTGAATTTAATATTGGTTATTTTATAATTTCCTATTTGTGCATTAATGATTGCATTTTCACATTAGGAATTATAGCCATTATATGGAACAGAAACTGCTTTATACTTATTAAGTACCTTTATTACCCACCCAGCATGAAAATTCTTATCAATTTATAAATTCAACATAAGTTACTTTCAAAAATCATTCAAGGATAGCATACACATATTTATGCACTCACAACTACACTCTGCCAAACCAACTTTGAACAAGGAGATAAGTGCAATTTTTCAAAAACAAAGGTTTTTTTTTTTTCTTTTTTTTTTGGCAGTACCTGGGATTGAACTCAGGACCCTGCACTAGCCAAGCGAGTGCTTATTCTACTGAGCTATCTCCCCAGTCCAAAATGAATTGATTTCATTTCTAACGAAGATTATCAAAGTAAATTTGGCTGAATGTAGTATAAACTATTACTCACTCGCCAACTGAGAGCAAGTTCTGTTTCTCATCCTTTTTTATTCGTGGGCGCCCTGGTTTCATCTTCAAAGGTGAGGTCGGAGTCTTCTGTGCAGCAGGCTGAATGAAATGTGCGAATAGCTCTGTCTGCTTTAATAAATACTCAAATCTATTTGCTCGATCAGTTTGCTGCAAAAAGTTTAAAACACATTTGATCAAAACTTCAGCAATCAGTTCCAACATACCTGAGCTCAGCAATAAAAAGGAATGAAATGTGACACATGACAGAATGGATGAGTTGCAAAGTTACTCTGCCCAAAATGATGCCAAGAGCAAAGTCTGCTGCATGCAGCTGCTCATGGTGCTCTGCTTGGACCACTAGACAAACTCCATGAGAAGTGGAAAGGAGGTGGGACCAGGAATGAGTCCAAGGGCAGGAGCAGAAACTACTGTTGTGCTAAAGTCTATCAATTCCCATCTTAAAATGTCAACTTTTTACAATAAAACCGACAAAAGAATGTTTAACATTCAAAGAAAGTATGTGGTTAAAGTAAGTTTATTCAGAAACACAGGAAGAAAATATACTGGTCATTATCAGACTAATACCAAGTTTTTGGAAACAGTCTCACTGTGTAGTGAAGGTTGACCTTCAACTTGTTTATGTAGCCCAGTTGGCCTAGAACCAAGGGCAATCCTCCCAAGGTGCATACCTCCACACTCAGCTGAGACCAACTTTAAAAAGCCATCAGGCTTAAAGAACACACACACACACACACACACACACACACACAAACACATGCACACGCGCGCGCACACACACACACAAACACACGCACATATATACATGCATGTACATTTGTATACATAAATGGGGCAGAACCAGGGACTGAACTCAGGCCTTTGCACTTGCCAGGGAAACGCAAGAACATATTTTTATTTTTAAATTTTTAAATTCACAAAATATTCAATAGCCCAATGCAGTTTAACACTATTCCCCCCTTTTCATATCTGACATTTGTGGCCTAAATAATGGTATGAATTTTTCCTCTTATCCCACCAAAATGGAAAATTCTGAACAAAAATGATCCCTGAAAACAAGTTTTCAAAAAGTAATGGAATCTAGAGCCTTTAGACAACAGATTTTACAGTCTATGAAGATAAAAGAACAGAAAACCAGTCAACATTACTGCCTAAAGTGTCAGTTTTAGAGAATTACAAAAAGCCAAACTCAAAGCTAGAGATTATATAAGATCTGTGTGTGCTTTTTTTTTTTTGTGGTACCAGGTATGGAACTCAGGACCCTGTGCTTGCCAGGCAAGCGCTTATTCTACTGAGCTATATCCCCAAGCCCATGTGTAAATTTTAAATTCATTTACTTTCACTTTTTAAGACAGGATCTTGCTAAGAACTCAAGCAAATCTTCATGCTTCAGCCTCCGAAAGTGCTGGCATTACAGGCATAAGCTATAAGAGGTATATTTTTAAAAATAATGTTTTGGGTTTTTTTGCAGTACCGACTGGACCCTGTGCTTGCCAGCCAAGTGATTGTTCCACTGAGCTATCTCTCCAGGACCAAGAAAACTTTTTAGAAAAAGAAAATCACAGTACTGTAAAACCTGAAGTCTAATCTGTTATCAGGGAAGAACATGATTTTCAGGGACTGGGGAGGTGCCTCAGTGGAATAAGTGCTTCCCCTGCAAGGGCAAGGGCCTGAGTTCAATCCCCAGTTCCACCAAAAAAAAAAAAAAAAAAAAAAAAAAAGAACACTGTCACAGTAGTCCCAAAAGACAAGTCATAATCCAGCCATGCAAGGGCTACATGCCTATAATCTAAGCATTCTGGTAGCCTGTAGCAGAAATTCCAAGTGAGAGCCCTAGCCTGAGCACTTTAGCAAGATTCTATTTCAAAATTTTAAAACAAAGGAGTGGGGCTGTAGCTCATTGCAAAGGCCTGTGCTTATCTCTCACTCCTTCAATGAACAGCCAGTTCTGTGCAACACAGAAATGAATTGATTTCATTCCTCCTCCCTCACAATGCACTACAAATAACAAGCCTTAGCTTCTTTTTCAAAATGTATAAATTGCTTTAAAAGTGCTAAACTAGCCGGGCGTGGTGGCGCATGCCTGTAATCCCAGCACTCGGGAGGCTGAGGCAGGAGGATTGTTGTGAGTTCAAGACCAGCCTGAACTGCATAGTGAGACCCTGTCTCAAAAAGACAAAAAAATAAATAAATAAAAGTGCTAAATGTAACAGTATATTTAATCCAAAATTATATACAATAAAAGCCTTCATATAACTACATATTAGGATTGGGGGTGAAGAGGCTATCATAATCATGTTCTAAAATCAAGGCTTTCAAGTAAAAGCTTTCAAAATATCAAATCTATTGGGGTAAAGGACAAGCACTTTGTTGTTTGAGATAATAAGGTTTATTTATTTATTTTGTATTTTAGGACAGGGTCTACAGGGTCTCACTGTGTAGATGGGACTTGTAGTGATCCTCCTGTTTTCAGCCTCCCAAGTGCTGGGATTACAGGTGCACCACCACACCCAGTCTCAATCACTGCCTCAGCTTGCCCCATGGGCAGGGCCAGCAAGGCATGGCAGGCTGTAAGGTTTAAATAAAAATGGCTTGAGGCATTAAAAGGTTAAAGGAAAGCAGTAAAAGAACAAAGACTTATTTAAGATATGAATGAATAACCTTGGACTAACTTCTCAGAGAGAAAAAAATGATACAGGATAGCAGAAGCTACAGATAGGCTTGTGATTTTTTTATGGGAGCAGGGGGTGTGGGTACACAGGACCACAGAAAACAAGGGTGTGGCAGAAATCAAAGAGTGGTCAGAAGGGAAAAAAGAGTGGTCAGGTTGTGTAATACTGTAGTAAATATTGCCTAAATATGACTTTCTGTGGTAGCACATAATCCCAGCATTTGGAAGGCTAAGGCAGGAAGGTGGCAAGTTCTGCCCAGCCAGTGACACACTGCCTGAAAACAAAAATACAAAGGGCTATGGTTACACTTAAGTGGAAAGGCCCTAGGTTCATGTCTCAGTATCAAGAAGGAAGAAAAAAAAAAAAAATGTATTCACTTTAAAGTAACAATAATTTTAAAAAGTTGACCTGCAGATATATTCCCTTTAAACAAATTGAAAATAAACATTTATGTATATAAAATAGTACACAATATCTAAGTCTGGATCTATTGCTTGTATATATACATACAACCATATGCACATGTCCTTAGAATTTTGAACCTGTTTAAGACTAAAATATTTGATGAATCTGAAGCAAAGTCAAAGGACAGGGGCCGGGGAGATGGCTCAGTGGAATAAGTGCTTCCCTGGCAAGCGCAAGGGCCTGCGTTCAACCCCTGGTTCCGCCAAAAAAGTCAAAGGACAAGGAAAAGGGCCTTTGTCAATACATTTTAAGGCCTATGCATCAGACAGAACTGGGAACTAAGCTGAGGGGTAGTAGGACGCTGTGCTGTCCCTAACTGAGCATGAGAACACAAGCACAGGCAGCAGAGCATCCTGCGTGGAGCACAGCCCGGAACGCCAAGTATAAAAAGACACAGAAAGCTACTCTGCTTTTTACCTTTCTGGATACTAAAATCATAAAGAGGTCAACCAAATTACATAATTACAACATACTGTGTGGATTCACAGAATACTTCCAATTCAGCTTACACAGGTAAATAAGAACCAGCAATTATAGTATCCCATGTTAGGCCTATTTCAAACATACCTACTCAAACTTTTTTGAATTTTTGAGATAGAGTCTCACTATGCAGTTCAGGCTGGCCTGGAACTCACTGCACTGTGTACATGTAGCCCAGAGTGGCCTCAAACTCACAGTGACCCTCCTTCCCTGACTGCCCAAACACATCACCATGTTTGGCCTGCTCAAATTCTAAAAACTAAACAATGTCTAACAAAAGTTCCACTATGTGAACATACCATTTTTTCTTCATAGGTGGGATCCGGCTCCTGGGTTTCCTTTTGCTTTCCAGGTGATGCATCATCAAATACTCCCTAACAGGAAGAAAGTCACAAGATTATCCTTCAAGAACTATCAGCTCACCGCTACTATTTTCTGCCTTGAACACATCCTGGATAATATATTCCTGCCCCATAACAGGAAATCTCATATGAGTGAAATACAATGAGGATAACAACTCATTTAAGCCAATTGTGTAAATGGTACAGCTACTGCCAAGATTAAAACAGCACTGTCAATATTATCCTAAAGTTACTTTCCATGTCAGTCATATGACCAAATCTATGTCTTTTCTCTGAAAAGTTATAAAACAAAAACACCATGAATCATGAAAATGCCACCAAACAAAAAAAAAAGGCAAGGCCAGGGAGATAGCTCAGTGGCACAACACTTACCTGGCAAGCACAAGGTCCTGAGTTTGATTCCCAGTACCAAAAATACAAACATAATCTTAAAAAACAATTTTAGGCCAGACGTGATGATACATGCCTATAACCCCAGCACTGGGCTGAATGAAGAAGGACCACTGTGAGTTCAAGACCAGCCTGGGCTACAAAATGAGCTCAAGGCCAGCCTGAGACTTGTCTCAAAAAAGACGAAAAAGGAACAATATTTATGCTGTCAAGTTCCACCCCGAGAGGAAAGGAGGGGAGCAGCAAATCTGACTGCACTTGTAGTGTGACCTACTCTGGAGGCTGAGGCAGGAGGATCACTTGGGTCCAGAAATTTGAGATCAGCCTGGATCACTAGGAGATTGTAGCTCATTAAAAAAAAAATGGTACAAATATATGATTCACAGGGCTGGCCAGACAGCTCAGCATATTAAAGCGCCTACTTAGGCAGACACAGGGACCAAGGTTCGATTCCCAGCTTGCCATGCTGGCCCGTCTGAGGACTGCACTAAGACAGAAATTGACACTGGGTGTTGTGGTGTGGGCCTATAATCCCAGCACTTGGAGACTAAAAACAGGAGATCAGTGTGATGAGACTCTGTAGACCCTGTACTAAACTCACTAATGTATAAATCTGTGCTCGCAGCATTACATAAATATAAGCAATTTTAAAATGTGGGGGAGGGCCCAGGGAGAAAGCTCAGTAGAATAAGCTCTTGACTGGCAAGTGCAGGGTCCTGAGTTCAATCCCTGGTATCACAAAAAAAAAGGGGGGGGAGTATTTGGTCTTTTGTACTATTTGTACAGTAAGGCTTCAAAAGGCCTAAAATCAAGACTAACTCCACTGCTAAACTCTTTAAGCATCATTGTAGTTAGGCTCAGTTGAGTCTCTAGACACAAACAGAAATGACAAAACCATCAATCTAGTCTAGTTTATAAAATTCCTGCTGTAATTCCATTAAAGGTCAACTATGACCAGCAAAAAAAGTAAATGTGCTTTCCAAAAGTAGTTCTTATTTCTCCATAGTAAAAATTTAACTAATAGGAGGGCAATTATTTCTGGAAAAAATCAACTTGGAAAAAAGTGGAGTGCTAGATTTACTGTCTTGATTTTGGAAAAAAATTGACCTTACATTCGAACATGACAAAGGCACTTTAAATACCATTTTTCGTATACAGAGTAAGAGCATCACATCTGTTATGCACATGTGCCCAAACCTAGTTTTTAAACCATGAACTTCAATGATTGTGAATTCAACCTAGAATACAAGAGAATAGTTTGAAATATTTAAAAAATCACTTTGTAAAGAGAAAAATTAGGACAAATGTAAAACAAAATTATTGATATCCCTCATTCTTTTAAGATGATAAACTGTCCAACTTACACATGACCATCCAAGATGTGACAAAAGGCTTGTTTTTAGAACCAAACCTGAATTGTATTTCAGGTTTTACTTAAAAGACTCAATTTTCCTCACTTGACAGATAAAAATCAAGTTTAGGGTCATGTGCCCTGGTGGCAAAGCACTGAGCTAGTTTGCCTGAGGCCTGGGTTCAATCCCCAATACAAAATACTACTGGATTTACAGGGTAATCTTCACATGCACATTTTCGAATTTTTTCTGTGTCTCACTAACTCAGGTTGGCCTTGGACTGACTGCTGACCTCCATCCTCCCAAATGCTGGATTACAGGCACTCACAACCTAACTTATTTGTAATTTAAATATACAAACTCAAAGCAAAAAAATTCAAAAAAAAAAAAAAAAAAGGAAATGAGTAATTTTGATTGGAAACAAATTGGATCACTGAAAACTGCAGAATATTAGTTTATGTTCCACTGCAACCTATCCTCATCACTAACAGGCTTAAAAACTATTACAATGCTACCTCACCCCAGAGATGCCAGTCCAACTTCCATTTCCTCACTGCGTTAATTCTCCCTAAGGCTCACTTTCACAGTAATATTATCCTCATACTTTTTCAAGGATTGAAAAAAATCCTAACAATCTTTGAGCTAGCACTATACAAAACTGCATCTCAAAACTAGTCGAAGGCCAAGAGCAAAAGCCGGAAGCAATCATTTTGTTCCCAAACTTCGCGAAGGTTAGGAACACTCAGGAGATGGCCTGGCAGCTCCCGCGTCCTCTGCACTCCCCGTCCTGTCATCAGGCCTTGGCCTACCGAAATCCCAGAGGGCTCCGCAGCGTGGGACATTTTTTTTTTTTTTTTTAAAGACCAAAGCCCAAGGAGAAAAAACCAGCTGGATTGAAAGGGAGCCAGCAGCTCCTGATTTGCCAGCACCTCCGTCCGCCCATCCATCCCCCAAATGAGAAGGGACCGCAGCCAGCTGCCGCTCCTCCCGGTGGAGTAGTGCCTGGGAGGGGCCTCCTCGCCCTTCCCGGAGCAGCTGCGCCCCGCTCAGCCCCACGGCGCGCTCGGCCACAGCTCTCGCCATTGTTTCTCCTCGGGAAAGGCGCTGTCCTCGCGAGGAGAAAAAAAAAAGAGGCCCCAGGACGCGCCGATTTCCCAGACCGCCCCCCCCCCCCGGCCTATCTCACAGGCTGCTCCCTTGAGCTTCCCCGAACTTTGGTGGAAACGAAAGCACAAGCTGAGTAATTAAAACGCGACTATGAGGGTAGCGGGCAAAGTAAATCAAGCACTTCTGAATGAAAGCAGAGCAATCGAAAGTGACAAGAGACAGACACTTTCAACGCAGAGTGAGAGACACACGTGGGGTGGTTTGCGGCGGTGACCGCGCGGGACAGCACTTGGGGGCTCGAGGCGCCCTCACCTCCACCTCCGCGTCCGCGGGGCCAGCGCCGGATGCAGCGGGAACCGCCGGGGCCGCGGCGCCCTCGGAGCCGCCTTTGTTGCTGCTGGAGCTCGCGCCGCTGGCCGGGGCGGCGGGCTTGGAAGGCGCGCTCTCGGGAGGCGGGGGCGGTGGAGGCTCTGCCGCAGTAGACATGATCTTCCGTCTGCGTCACCCGCTGGGCCCGGGTCGGTGGCTGGGATACGGAGGCAGCCGAGGCCTGGGGTCGTTAGGTACCGAGGTAGGAGCGGGAGGCCCGGAAGCAGCCCGCGTCGCCGCGGGCCTCAGCCGGCCCTCCGGTCGTCCTCTTCCGCGGGGCTCCGGTTCTTCACGGCGGGAACCACGTCGCTGATGGGCGGAGTCAACCGGGTCACGGAGGTCGGGGGGCGGGCTGACTTGGAGGGTAGCGGGAAAGGAAAGGAAAGCGAAACAGAGACTGAGCCAGAGAACTGCCCTTTCCTCCTCCTCTTCCTCTGGCCTTACCATCTATCTCGACAGCATCCTGGACAACTACCTACACCACCTACTTTCAAGCCTCGCGAGATTGCTGGTTAGTTCACAGGTCAGAACCTCGGGGCGCATGCGCAATGTGCTCTTCAAGCTCTGGGCCACGCCTCTTCCGCCATGCTCGCGGGCTCCAACGCGGGGAGGGCGGAGCCTCGCAGGAGCTCTAGCCTGCGCGAGTTGTGCGTCACTCCTTGGCGTCGTGACGTTCGGGCCGGCTGATCCGTCGTTGCTAACAGCTCCGAGTCCTCTGCGTTGGAATCCTGAGTCCAGCTAGGTTTCGGGGGTGCTTTCGCCGACTCTCCCGGGTTTTTCACTGCCTAAAATGGGGCGTAAGCTGGTCTTCACGATTCTGGTGCCCTCATTAGAAGCGTGATCCCAAGTGACGTCTCACTTTTTTGTCTGAGAAAAATAGGCCATTTAGGGAAAGAACGTGTGCATTCTAAGTCTGTAAGTTAGCAAAGTACCCTCAGACTCCTCAAAGACAAAGTGAAGGTTCTATTTCTTGTGCATTATATGCAAAAATTAAGTAATTTTATGTGGACACGGGCCACTATGCAGAACCAACAGGTGAGGTCAAACATCAAAATGCACATTTTTCTTCTTAAGCAATGTTAGCAAATAATAGCGCTAGACAACTTGCCCACTGCCTGAAATAATCGGCAAAGCAGCCTAAGAGCCTTGCCAAGGAAACAAAATTCAAACACATTGTTCTTTTAAAAAAACGAAAACATTGTGTTCTGTTTAATAACAAGTCTGCACTCCCAGGCAGCATTGTCGTGGGTCGCATCCGCGGGGAAAATCTCTTGCATCACGTTGACATCACGTTCATGAACCTAAGCATCCTATTCTAAATCCATGGTCTGGACAGGCCTGGTGGCGCACGGTTGTAATCCTAGCTCTCAGGAAGGTTGAGGCAGGAGTATCGGGTACGAGTTCAAGACCAGCATGGGCTACACTAAGCTCCAGGCCAGCCTGGACTGCAGAGCGAGACCTTGTCTCAAAAAAGCAACAAACTGAACCCACGGCCCGCGGGTGAAGTTCTCGGAGCCTGGGCCATTTATCCCCTTTACAGGTCCCCGTCTCTCATAGCGACCCGGCAGGCGGGCCCTGCCCCTAATTCGTCCTCCCCTGCCGGGTGCGGAAGCACAGTCGGTGGTGCTGGACTCCGCAGAGCCGCAAGGACAGTGGTGTCACGCCAGGCTGCGGGTCGGCGCTGCGAGGGTGCGCCCCCGAACCTGCGCTCGGCATCCCGTACCGCAAGGCCCGGACCCCGCCGCTCCACGGACAGCGCCGCCCGCCCGCGCCTGCTCCGCCCCGGCCGCAGCGCGGCGCACCCACGCCACCTTCCGGGCGCACGGAGACCGAAGCCCTCGGCCCGAACCACGGGCGGCTCTTGGCGGCAGGGGCCGGCCCGCCCGCCCGCCCGCCGCAGCCCCGGGACTGGGGCTCCCTCGGCGCGCCCTGAACAGCGCACCCCGGCTCCGCACAGCGGAAGAAGCAGGGCCGGGCGCACCGCACCTCGCCGACTGCCGGCCGCCCGCCCTCCGCCGCGGGGCAGCGAGGGAAGCGGGCGCTAGGGGCTGGAGCCCGGCCGGGCGTGGGACGCGCCCCGGGCCCAGGCGAGGGCGGCCCCTACGGACTGGGCGACCCGCTCGGCTCGCGGCCCGGCGCAGGCGGCGCCCAGGACGGGCGGAAGCGCTAAGATGGCGGCTGCGCCGAGCCGAGCCTAGAGCCGAGGGCCGCGCACGCCGGGCCGCGATTCTTCGGCCGCCGCCCAGGGATGGACGGCGCCGGGCCCCTCCTCGACCCGCGGGCGCCCGCTCGCGCCCACACCCGCTGGCCCGCGCGGCCACGCCTGCGGCCCGCGAGCCCCCCGCGGCCCCGCGCAGCCTCCGCCTCCGCGGACGGGCTTACTTTGGAGGACCGGGGTTGCAGGCAGTTGGCATAGCAACGCACCAGGAAAGCCATTTCCCGGCGGGGCGTCCTCCTCAACAGCCCCTCGGGAAGCTCGGCATCGCCGCCCGCCGAGCAGCCCGGCCCGGCTCGGCCGCTCCCGCCGCGCGGTGGGGATGGAGCGGCGCCGCCCGCGCCCCCTCCTCTGCGCTGCGCTGCGCTCCTCCTCGGCGAGGCGACTCCGTGGGCTGCGGGCTCCGACAGCGGCGGCGGGGCGAGCGCTTTCCGCACGGCTCCGAGCCAAAAATAATTCCTCACCCGGGCGAGGGTGCGGGAGCCATGTGACCTCCACCTGCCCTCGGTGCCACCGAACCGGTACACGCGGGTCCACAGGACGCGCGCCACGCACACTCGGGCACGAGTCCAGGAGCGAGGCTTCTCGACGCGCACACCCGCCCGCACGCGCGTGTCACCTCCCAGGGATGCTCAGTGCAGAGCCCACAGGTCTTTATTTTTGACCTTTCTTACAGCGCACCAAAGTTCTGGAAGCAGATTTTGAGATTAAAGAAGGATACATTATTCCACCATAAACTTTCATTTCTCCTGAGTATACAGGTTTATTTCTTTACAGAAAGACTGCAGTACAGGTGAGAAGGAATAACACTGAAACAATGGTCAGTTTTTCCCAGTAATAGAGTAAGATTGGAAAACGGGAAACAGCATCTCTTGTAAAGGGCTGCGGCATCACACGGGCAGGGTGCCTATTTCAGCTATAAGGAGGTGGAGGGCTCTGGTGTTACTTAGGGAATTGGAAAAACTTGCTCAACTCCTGTAGCTACCACTTTTTTGCCTCTTGAACCTAAGACTGGTGAACTTCATTCATAGTTGGAGACTACCCAAAGGGGTCAATGTAGTGAGTGGAGCTCTCTTTCTATATCTAATCTATGTACAGGTAATGTATTTGAATCTCACTATACAGATCAGACTCCTAGTGATCCTCCTATTTTCAACTTCCCCAGGTGGGTGTCATCGCGCCTAATCTCAATTTCCATCTCAGTGCACCTAGCTGGGTCTACCTAAGCAGGCGCTTTAACCCGCTGACCTCTCTGCCCCCCCCCCCGCCAAATTTTAAAATATCTTTTTGGTTATACTCTTCTGAGCATTTAAGACCAAGTAAACGAAAGACCTGTGTTAATCAAAATGAATAGCTCCTTGTTCAGTTAAGGATCTCAGGGGTTACTCTGGAGACCGTACATATCTCCCTGTCTCCTAATTCCTCTGGCAGCATTATCTGCTAGCATGGCTCACAGGTTACTCTTGTCCTAGTCTAACCCGGACTAAGGTTAGAATCGCTACACTTTAGAAGTGCATACCAGAGAGAAATACAGGAACACAAGCTATCAAGCACTCAGCAGCACCAAGTGTGTCATGGATGACAAGCCCTCCGTATGCCAGGTTTGTGGGGACATGCATATTTCATAAGTTAACACATAGCAAAATAACCTTTTTCTAGAGGTTTCCATCAGTATTTAAAATTCACACAGCTTCTTTAAGGTTTGGTTTTACTTTTAAAGTAATGGACAGGGTAGAAATGAATTGATAATTGGTGACAAGGAAATTTACACATGGAGATCTTCACTATATTCTGTTAGACCACCAGGTGCATTCTGGGTTAAGCCAAATTCCCAGGCTACTGGTGATCCTTGCTGTCCACACACAGGAACAATGAGCAAGGCAACCTGCATATTCTCTCAAATCCTTACCCCTTGGTGTGTCACAGGACTCACCAAGCCTGCAGTCCTGTGACAGACCTGGTCCTGCGGGTGTCTCATAACTTGCCCAGAGCCAGCATCCGCACTGAGCCTGCACCCTCCCACCGCACTGTCAGCCACAGAGCAGGACCAGATTCAAGGGAGGAAGAGAGGGGGCGCAAGCCCCTGGAGTTCAGAAGGAATCGCTCCAGTACAATTACTCATTAAAGGTGCTGCCCTCTTAACATATTCTAAATTATTTTTTCAAAATGCCTTTAAAGGTATTTTTTAGCCTATGTGAAATTTTAATGAGTGCAAAAGCTGTTAGCCCTGTGAAATGGGTATATTCCAGTCAGTCTAAAGGTTATTACTGATCTACCTAGCACTATCAAACCACACACATAAATGTGGTTAAGAGGCAATAATCTTGGGTTGGCAAGATAGCTCAGGGGACTAAGCGCCTGCTTGAGCAAGGGCAGCGACCAGGATTGGATCCCTGGTGCTGCCCCTAGGGTGCTCTAAGCTGGTGAACAATCCAGGCATGGTGGCGCTCACCTGTAATCCCAGCACTAGGGAGGCTGAAAACAGGAGGATCACTAGAAAGCAAGCTTAGTACTTGAGAATTTATTTTTAGCCAAGAAAGGAAAAACCGGGTCTCCAGGGTGAGCCTTGGCGGCCAGCGGTGTGTGCAGTGTTAGCGCAGTTTAGAACCAACCTTTTGTCTCATCTTAAAATCCCTTCCGCCTGCTGAAGATGAACAAATCTCCAGCTTTATGAATACTGAAATTTAGATTGCCATGGCTGCAGGAGTTGCGCTTCCCAACGAACAACCATATTCTATACTGGTGAATAATAGTGGATCTGCTGCAGACATGAAAGAGTCACTGGCACTATCCTGGCTGTGGCTCTGTGGTGCTGCAAGCTCCTCCAGAAGCACCACATCATCAACCAGTTCCTCAGCCTACAGCAACCTGGTGAACATGCTAGCTGTGGAAACTCTGGAACAAGCCAGTGGCTTCACGTACCTTCCTGAAGCATTCATGGAGGGTGGCATTGATTTCTATAATTTAAGCTGGAAGGATTATGGTATGGCATCTCTCACTGCGATAGTAGATATGGTGAAAGTAATGACATTTGCCTTATGAGAAGGAAGAGTAGCCATCCAGTGTCATACAGGCCTTGGCCGAACAGGAATAGTGTAGAAAAAGAAACTTCAGTTCATGAAAAGTAGCTTACTACATTATGACTGCCAGGGTCAAGCTTATGTCCATGTCTGTGTGAGTGCATGGCACATGTGCTCTCTACTTTTGGAAGTATAAGGATTACAGTTGTGAACGAAAGGTTGTCTCTGCATATAATTCCAAATAAAGAGTACTGAGCTTACTAAAAAGTTGACTAAATATCATTGCACTGCTTTTCTGAGAGCAAAAATAAGGGCCAACAGGTTGATGTCTTCACTATCCTGTCATTCAGCATGACCAAATGTGCAGCACTCTCGCTCCATCTACTGTTTAGCTGTGAGCCTGCCACCGACTTCCCACCTACCGTGGAGCATCCCAGAGAGGAACATTACTCTTCGTGGACAGTGTGTGTGGTGATACTCCTGATACTGCAGTAAAGATCCTTCGTGCTCCAGTGGGAAAGATAGGGTGTACCTCACTACACTGGCCAGTATGCAATTTTCAGAGGTTCTGGATTTCATGTGTAACAAAATATTTGGAGCTTACAAATCACTTCTCTTTTACTTAATGTTCATTGACCTAAAAGACACTAAGCTCACTGTGTCGTGCTCCCATATTCCACACATCCTCACCTGTCACATCTGTGTGACCCCACCTCCAGAGCACAGAGCTGACTCAGTCATGGTGGGGGACTGCCACCCAGAGATACCATTCGAATCTATATGAAAAGAGAGTGTAATAGTAAACACCCGTACAAAAGGTTGCAGGAAATTAGAATTGTCCTTTACATGTTTATATTTCATGTGTTTGTATGGTTTCTTAACAAGTATTCAGGGTTTATGTCACTGAAGAATGACAAACAAAACCATAAGCTTTTTTATCTGTGTTCCCTTCCTCTGTGTTTAGGTGTTCTAATAGCATGTTATTTAGTGTTTGCTACTAGAATGACTGCTGATCAAGCAATTATATTTATGTGGGCAAAGCAACCCAATTCCATTCATACAAAGCAGAGGGCAGCTCCTGTGTGTGTGGGAATTTACTCTGTTTCTGACTACTCTGCACAGTGTTTTCTCTTGCTGGGACCCAAAAGCACATTCTGTCACCAATACTTAATTCGCCAACATCTACTTCATGGTTATGAGGTACAACTTCTAAAATGTGTGCCAAAAATCATTCACCGTTTTGCAGATTGCTACTGACTTGGCTGAGAATAGGTCAATAGTGGTAAAGGATGGATTGGAAAGGTCTGGACTCTACTAAAATTGAAAAGAATGTCAAGATGGTCACAGTGCACCTGGATAAAGAGTTACTGAGGCACCACAGTGACATAGCCGGCCCATTTAATTTTACTGCAGTGGCAACAGAGTTTGAGAATCAAGATGTGATTCTTTCCAGTGATCAAGAGTGTGACCCTCTTTGGAAGAGGCGGAATGTTGAGTGCTTTCAGCACCTGATTTGTCTGAAGAGGCGGCTCAGCTACAGTGACTCAGACTTGAAGAGAGCAGAGGCTCTCCTTGAGCAAGGGGAGACTCTGTGGACAGTGCCTGCACAGGACTTACTGGGCCACAACGTCCAGCAGCAGAAGCCCAGCAGCCACTGTTACATCCTCCTGTCTCCAGTGCTGGATCTCAGTAAGGAAGCTCTGGTTCGCAGTACATGTTCTTTCTGGAACCATTCTAAGTGTGATGACTTAGAAGTACACCAAGATGCATCACCCTTTTGACAAAAGAGGGACATTGCAATAAACATCAATCTGTTGATAACCATATGGGGTTTTCCCAAGATTTTGCTATTATAAATTGTGCTATTATAAATATAGGTATGAATATAAAAAAAAAAAAAGAGGGACATTGCAAAGGAAATACAATGGAGTCGAATATTCCCTGTGGGGGTTTTGGGTTCACACAACCCTGGGGAACTTGTTTTTACACCCACCTTTCCAAATGTCTCTAAGAACCCAGATCCCTCTCACCAGCAGGTGCCCACAGTCAGTATGAACCTCAGGGTGGTGGAACCCAGACTCTGTCAAGAAAGAGGGCCAGACTCACTGCAAATCTCTGGACTGTAGGTCCAATCAAAGGCACAGGAGCTGGTTGGACCTGATATCCAGGACAGCAAAGATCTGTCTGAAGCAGTGACACACACCAGTTTTCAGTCTGAACAAAGTATAGAAGCAAGGAGAATCCTGGCAGCCAAAGCCCTGACAAACTTACATGAGTTTGTGGAAAAGAAGGAAGTGAAAAAGGAGGTAGAAATGTGGCAGGTATTTTAATTTATTTTTATTATATCTAAGCAGGAAATAGTTATGTCAGAGCAATAATACATGTAACTTATTTGTTACAGAATTGTAAAGATATATTTGCATCATACTTTCAAAGTTGAGGTATCTCATCTGTGATGTGAATTTGATGTCACAGAAAGAAATGTCACAGCGTAGTTGTGTTGTTTCACTTTCATCTCTGTGAAAGAAAGCACAAGGCACTGAAAAAAAAAAAAAGGAAAAACCATGGAATCATACACTTCAACTGAGTCTTATAATATGTAAATTATATCCTTGTAGGGTATTAAAGAAACAAGGTAAAGTTTACTCTAAATCAGTTCATTGTAAAAAAAAAAAATCAATCTGCCGGGCGTGATGGCACAGGCCTGTAATCCCAGCACTTGGGAGGCTGAGGCAGGAGGATTGTTGTGAGTTCGAGACCAGCCTGAGCTACAAAGTGAGCTTAAGGCCATCAGTTTACAAGAGGCTAAGGAGGCTAAGAGAAAGAGTGAGCTCTAAGGTAGTGGCTCTGTTTTCAAAATGCCAGAACATGGATTTGTACTTTGTTTTGGATTTCTTTTGAATACTTGTACGTTTTTGAAATACTGGCTAAAATCTTAGCATTCTGGCCCTCAGGGATGTTTCCAAACATCTCCTCTGTAGCTCTGGCAGAGACCTGGATTGTGTTTACTCTTTGGGACACTGAGGGGTGTCCACACACTGACGCACATGCATGCGTGCAAAAGTTGTTACACTTGAAACTATAGGGCCAGCCAAAAAGCTCAGCAGACTAAAGCACCTGCAAGTGGGAGCAGGGGCCAGGGGTTCAATCCCCAGGCCTGCCTTGCCAGCTCACAACCACCCCCCTCCCCACGGACACTGAGATGGCAATTGAAGCTGGGCGTGGTCGCATGTGCCTGCAATCCCAGCTCTTGGGAGGCTGTAAACAGGCAGATCACTATGAGTCTAATCTAGTAATGAGACCCTGAACACCCTGTAGACCCTTCCTAAAATACAAACAAAACAAAACAAAACAAAAAACTAGAGCTGCTTTGGAGGCAGCAAAGGCCTATCAAGAGTCTGTGTGCCGCCTTTGGCCCAGAGGCCCTTGAAGCCTTTGGCTATGACAGACCCTCCTAACCAGCTGGAGGACTCTGGGTGACTAAGTGTTCCTTATAGGAGGCTGTGTCTTTCTCCCAGTGTTGTCTGAGCTCTCCTGTCTCCAGTTTGCAAGAAAAATGATGGGCTGAGGTGACAGGGTTTGAGAAGAAAGAAAATAAAACTTCAAGAACTTTCTACCTCTAAAAACAAAAAAAGAACGAGGAAGAAGTGTTATATGTAAATATGCAGAACATTTGTTAGGTACTTTTTAATTATGTTAATGTAGATTATTAAGATATTCTTTTCAAAAAATGACTTAAAATCTAATGTCAATGCATTCTAGAAAATCCCAGAAATTCATCCAGGAGTCAAAAAATATTTTCTAGCTATTATGAATATTTTAGCACTGTATCTAAAACCAAAAGAACAACAACAACAACAAATACCCAGAAGAACATTTTTAATGACTCAATATTTCGAGAAGCTGGGTA
>PVKA01015958.1:0-48931 GCA_004027165.1 Ctenomys sociabilis
AATCAGCAATTGAACTCTGGTCCTTGTGCCTGCCAGGCAAGCTCTTATTCTACTGAGTTATCTCCCTGGCCCCTATAGTATAAATCTTAAAACAAAAATTAAGATTAAGCATTACTGAGATAATGAAATACTAATTAATTAAAAATTAAATGTTTCAGGACTGGGGAGATGGCTCAGTGGATAAGTGCTTCCCTGGTAAGTGCAAGGGTCTGAGGTCAATCCCAGATTCCACCCCCCCCCAAAAAAAATTAAATTAAATGTTTCAAAACAATTGAACTAAGAAAAAGTTTTCCTGGTAGTAAAGAAGTACTAAGAATAAAACAAGACAAATACTGGAATGACAAATAAATGACCATCACTTCTGACAGTTTGGGGATACGATATCACACAAAGTTCTAGTGTGTCATGGACATGGATAATGGTGGCCAGGTGTCACTTGTGGGACTGAGCTACCGCTATTTCCTTGAAATCCACCCTGTAGTCCCATATGGAATCTTAACCCATAGGGTGCAAGAGAAGTCCATTTGTAGAGTGGGCTGATGGAAATATTTTGCTGCGGTACACAAAAGAATAACTGAAAGACTATTACTGTATACCTCTTATTCTCTTTTGTTTAATTGTTTGCCCTATTTTGTGGGTTCTTTCCATTCTCATTCATGGGGTTGTGATCATTTTGCTCCCTCTCTAGAACATCATTCAGTAGTCTGTGTAGGCTTGGCTTTGTCATCATGAAATTCTTTAGTGTTCTTTGTCATGGAAGTATTTTACTTCTCCATTATACTTGAAAGAGAGTTTTGCAGGGTATATCAGTCCCCATATTTAGGAAGTTTTCTGCTATTACTTCTGCCCATATTTGTCTTTTATCATTTGTATTGACTCCTTCCTTCTCATTGATGCCTATTAGTCTCACATAGTTCATCTTTTCATCATCTTGCAGGTGTTGAATTATTTTTTCCTGCATCCCAGTTGTTTTTAAGAGATCTTTGCTTATTTTTCTAGCTGCAATGATGTGTTTAAAGTCAGAAAGTCTATTTTCACTTTTACTCAAATGGATTTGCCAGCTTGGGATTGAGGTTTTAATTTCCTGTATATCACTTTGAATCTGGTTCGTTCTATTTCTTTTCTATATTGCTTATTCAGGTGTTCATCATTTTTATATTCTGCTCTATTTTTTATCAGTGTATTCTTTAGAAGCACTTAGTAGTTCTTTATAGTTGTCACTACTTTTTTATTTCAAAAAATATTTCTGATCTGATTTCTTTCTGCAGTTGTTTCTTTACTTCCAATGCTATTATTTCAGAGATTTCAGGTGTGTGATTTCCAGTTTCCTCTATGCCGGTGTCTTCTGCATTTGTACTGGGTGGACTCGAGGCTGAGACTGCTTTTTGTTCCTTTTTTTGTCATTTTGTATACTTTTGACCTTTGGTGTAGAGCTTAGATAGAGTTGTTACCTTAGCGCCAGGTCCAGATCTACAAAATTCAGTCTCCTCCAGGTGGGTGTGGCTTGGGTCTGGCTGCTGTGCTCCACTTCTTCCTGGTGCAGCCTTGCAGGTGAACCCTTTGTGTCACACTGGCAAGATGCTCTGCTCCTGAACCAGCTGTCTGGGTTTTGCCTCCAGCCTCTTTGCAGGGAGTTCTGCTGAAGGGTTCCATGCATTCACTCTGGTTCTATTCAGGATCTGTAGGCCTGGTCGGCCTCACTTGCATGCCATGCCTGCGCTCTGGGTCTATTCAAGATCTGGTGGCCCAGGCGGTCTCTGCTTTTATTTTTTAAAGACCATACAAAATAGATGTCTTTTGATTGGATCCTCTGGCTCTCCAAGGAACAGATGGCCATTTTGCATTCGTGTGTATTTATCTGCTCCTCTGATACATGTGGTTTGTCTCAAACTCAGTATTGAGAGAACTGGGATGATCATGCAAGACTGTCAGCCTCCTACAAATTGTACCTGAAGCTCAGTAGGTTTTCTTTTCTTTTTTTTCTTTTTTGGGTGGAACCAGGGATTGAACTCAGGCCCTTGTGCTTGCCAGGGAAGTGCTTATTCCACTGAGCCTTCTTTTGGCCCCTAGCTCAGTAGGTTTTCATGAACAATCATTTCTGAGTTTGTTACATGAATTTTGTCAGTTATGGAGCTCTGAAATTCAAAACATGATTAGGTCCACCAATTTTTTTTGGGGGGGGAGGGAGAGTGACACAGTTTGTGACCTGTTTCTCTCAATAATTAATAGGACAAAGAAATAGAAAAATCAGTAAAGATACAGAAGATGTGACATACTCTATACAACTTGTCTTCATGACCATCTATATAAAACTATTACAAACTGTAAAGTATACGTTTATTTCAGAAGTACACAAGGAACCAAGAAAGATGAAATTCAGAACCCAAAACCAAGAGATCAGAATTTAGAAGGACTGACACCATATAAAGTCTACCTTTGGAGCAATTAGGAGTTCTGCAAAGAGAATGTCTATGTTCTAGAGTCTGCCAACTGCTGACCTTTGCTGATTGGAGCAAAAGTATATGAAAGGAAGGAGTATTCCTGATCAAGAAACCAAAGTTATCTTGAATTCTCTCTAGTCCCCTTTAATACACATTTCCTATCACCCTCTATCTGGTGTAGAGTTTTTGTGCCTATTAAGTTTTGGAACATGTACTAAGTTTGACAGAATTTTGACCCCTACTGACCCTAAGGTCAAGAATGTGGTAACATTTGAAGCTTGTAGAAGAGTTTCCTGTCTTGTTAAAGACTAGTGCTAATCATGAAAAATATTTCCCTACCCTATGAAAGAACATCTAAATCTTTGAAGAGACTTCCTTACCTCTTTGTAGCCCCCTACTTGATGGCCCCGTCTATAAATTGTGTCTATAAAATTTCATTTTTCCTCTTCCACAAAGAATCCTTTCTTCATCTGTGTCTATTCCTGGGGAAGGATCAATCATAGAGTATACTGTTCTATTTCTGTAATTAAAGCACCAGCATTATTTTAGTTATTTTCTTAGTTTTTTTATGTTTTTGAGGGGAAGCCAGTAGTTGGGGGACAAACCCCAGGGCTGCATACATATTAGATAAGTGCTCTATCACTGAACTACATTCTCAGGTCTAATTATGGGGAAGGGTTAGATGACTGTCAGTCAGTTCTCAGTAGAGAAATATATCCAATAGAAGCTATATAGGCTTTTAGTGGCCACCTACAGAGTCAGGAATAGTAGAGTGCAGAAAGACTGGACACTGTCATGGTTTATGGCTAGATGGCCTCCCAAAGCTTCCTGCATTCAAATCTGGATCATGCATTAGTGACAGTCATCATTGGGTTATTTCATTGGTGGGTGTACAGCTCATGTGATGTTGGCAGGTGCAACCAGGTAACAAGTGGCAGGTTGCTATGGGTGTGGCCTAGAAGGGTGTAGCCCTCCTTTCCCCTCTGTCTCAATTACTTTTCTCTCATTGTTGGGACAAATACCTGACATTCAAAATTAAGGAAGGAAAGGTATATTTAGCCCAAAGTTACCAGAGGTTTCAGTCCTCAGCTGGCTCTAAGGCACATGGCAGAGAGCAACCTTTCATGGTAGCGTCAAAGAACAAAGTGCAAAGGGAGGAGTAGTGGTAACAATGGCAACAGAGAGGAAGTCTGTCTCCTGTCTCTCTTATAGTAATTCAGGCTATCCTCTTCAGGCTGGTGTGTCACTCACACCCATAATCCCAGCATTACTCAGATCCATAATCCCAGTCTTGCATCACACAAATTCCCAGTGGGTTATGAGTCAATCATAAACTCTAGAAGTCTGCCCCATGACTGCAGGAGGCTTTGGGGGGACACCTAAAGACAAACTGTAACACTCTGGATCCCTCTCTGCTTCCTGCCTGCCATGCCATGGACTGTTTTTTCTCTGCTATGTCCTGGAGCCATGCTATCCTGCCTTAGAGCCAGCTGACTATGGACTGAACCTCTACAAACTGTGAGACAAAAGAAACCATTCCTCCTTTATCTTGCAGGTGTCAAGTATTGTCCCAGCAATGAGAAAGTAACTAAGACATTCATAAACAATGATTTTAAATCACCTTTTTGAGCAGTGTGAGGAACCTTGGCATCATCAAACTATGTTCCACCTGCACTACAAGTCCTGAGTGTACACAGGGCATGTACCACCTACCCCATGGCAAATGAAAGGCAGTGGCTACATGTCTTTTGTTATAATTTATTGTTATAATAATTTTATTTTATAATCACTACTTAGCTTTATTTATGTCAGTCAGTTTTCTCATTGCTGAACACAATAGTCATTTAAGTGTATTCAATGGGAGACACGTAATTTGGATCACATATTTCAGAAAATTCAGAGTAAGGCTGGTGGGTGCCATGGCAGAAGCATCTTGCGAGAAGGGCACAGATGAGAAAAGCTTATCCCCGGCAGCTAGGAAGCTGAGAGGGGGTCATGGAGACAGGTATGCCCTGTGCGGGTGCACTGCAGAGATACAGTTCCTTCATCCCAACCCTGCCTCCTAACAATATATTTAGCTATAAGTTCACTAATGGGCCTAAAGGACCAGTCCACTGGTGAGTGTGCCGCCCTTGTGACCCAGTCACCTCCCAGCACATGGCCGTCGAGGGGCATCCAAGATGTACACCACAATATCATCAAGTATGTGTGCATGTAAGAAAAAATAGGATCTGTAGCTGCCCCTGTGCCACAAGAGGATTATGTCCTGATAACCCTAGTATAAGTAAAAATGCAGTTAGCACATGGATGCACACATCAGAAAGTTGAGAAATCTTAAGTTGAATCACTGTAAATCCAGATGTCCCTCAAGTTACAGTAGGTACATGTGACAAGATAACCAGCTTTCCTTCCCTTTTTTCTTTTTTTTTGGTACCAGGAATCAAACTCATGACCTCATGCTTGTTAGGCAGAGACTATGCCCACTGAGGTACATCCTCAGCACCATGTAAAAGATAAATATGTCTTCAGTTGAGCTCAGCCACCACCATAGGTCAGGGACCTGTAAGGAGCTGGATGATATGAGGTTCAATTCTATCTATAGCATCAGACTTGAACCTGTTCCTTGCGGGTAAGGAGGAACTAATACACTTGCCCTGTTCAGAAATAATTTTTATTGGTGTTCTAAAACTGGTTTTCCAGTATTTTAGTATTAGCATATATTGCTTTTAACTGAATTATTTATAACTATGGCCTCTATCCAAATATCACTATACCACTACCTGGTTTTATAAATAAATTTAATTTCACAGGAACGCAGCCTTGCCAATTCAGTTGTGAGGTACCTATTGCTAATATTTTGCTACAACAGCAGAATTTTTATCCTTAGAGCACAAATTATGTTACATAAGAGACTATATAAGGCATGAAATGTTTACTATCTGGCTTTGCAGAAATTCTTGGTTGTTTGCATTTATGCAGGTTATCAAAAGGGTTTGTGTTTAAATCTACTATCTTGCTACCTGTTTTGGCTTTATTCCCTCTGTTATTTGTATTTTCATCTTATTTTTTTACATATGTAGTACAGGGTCTACAGGGTGTACAGGGTCTCACTATGTAGATCCAACTCATAGTGATTCTCCAGATATCAGCCTCCCAAGTGCGGGGATTACAGGCACGAGCCATGATGCCCAGTCTCGATTGCCATCTCAGTGCCTCCTCAGGGCAGGGCTGGCATGGCATGCTGGGGGTCAAGCCCCAGCCACTTAGCTCTGCCTAAGCAGGCGCTCTAGTCTGCTGAGCTACCTGGCCAGCCCATCCTGTCTTCTTTTGCCCTAAATATTTTAAAATAATTCATTGTCACTGCCACACCTGGCTTCTTAGCTCTGTTTTTTCCAGAATATGACTGGAATCTCTGTGGAAGTTCTACATCTCAAGTTCATAAAATCCAATGTTGTGCACTTTGGGAGAAACTTGGGACAAGTTCTTGTTCTCGCTCCCTGCTCTTTTGCCTCTATTCTGCTATATTTCACTTTGTCAAAAGTTGTTCACCTCTATGTACATTTATTATTCTTATTTTAAACAAGGAATATCTTTAAATTTCGTTGAAAATAATTTCACATTATCTGACCGTTTAGTTTTCTAAATTGAAGATTAAGAATAGTCATAAGAATCAGAATCTCCCAGTAAGACTTTTAATGATAAATGTGGATGAAATTTCAAATTCAAAATCCACAAATGAAAATCTTATGTCTATAATACCCAGGCCCTTTCTGGGTTTTTCCCGCACAAGGTGCCCTGTCACCCTCCTCCAAGGAGCGCAGAGTTATCCAGAGTTCCCAGGTTAGGACATGAATGAGTATGCCTGACACCACTCTCTCAAGGTACTGATACTCGGTGAAGTTCACTGTCAGTCTCAACGATTCCTATATGTTTGCTGTAAGAATTCAATGTTCAGTGAGTAAGTGTGAGGGACCCAGATTTTCCCTACTTTCAAGCTAAGACATCATCCTTCTGTACTCTCTGGAAACTGGTGAGGACCAAGGGCAGTGTTTCACTCACAGCATCTGCAGTAGTCAAATTATGTCTGCTACACAGACAGACTATCTGAAATGGTGATTACTGACATCTTGTTGAAATCTATCTTAAGGGAAAGATTCAGATGAGTCAGATATTTCATTTTATCTCTGGATTTGTTACAGTTGTTGGCATCCATAACATTTAGTTCTGTCTGGTTAAAATCTGTTTGAGTGTTTGTTTTAGCAACGCTGGGGATGGAACCTAGGGCCTCATGCAGGCTAGGTACATGCTCAGACCCTTTTTAATTAAAACTCAGTTTGGATTCTCTTTTCACAAGCCATTGCTCAAGCTGTTAGGACCCAGGCCTTAGAAATGCTGTGACTTGCAGGAGGACACACAGCTGGTGAGAGAGCGAGTGGCTGAAAGCCTAGGCCCCTTGACTTGGCCTTGTTCTCTATCTATCTCTGATGCTTTCCATCACTTTTGTGTGTGCCCATGACAAGTAATTTATTGTTATCTGATAGCAACGTTCACTTGGAGGGATCTCATCTCCTCCAAGGTGTAGTAGCGTATCATTAACCATCAGATATAAAATCAAAGAAGACAGCTAACCTGCAAATCCTCTATTCTTAAGAAACTTAAACATCCAACCTGGTGTCTATGGTGACAAGCTTACTATGACAAGAGCTGAATTTTCCTTCCCCACCCTTTATTCCCAGATACGTTCATAGCGTCAATCTGTGGAAAACAGACCTGCTTTTTGAGTTGTTCTGTATGAAGTAGCATCGAGCACAGTTCAAGGATTTTAAGTAATTTAGGAAATAGATGGGATCACGGCCATCACTGCCAATAGACACGTGCTCTGCCTTCATGGCCTTCTCCTGAGGACAGCTGGGGAGCCATGTGTGGCTGATAGGCTCTCTGCAGGTGCCTGACATGTAATTCAGCTCACTGAGACCATTTAAGTTTAGAGCAATAATTGCAAATTAAAATATTCTAACACCTCCAACAAAACTCTGAATTTTAAATTATACTCTGCTTTTTATGGAAAATGTAACAAGCTGTATGTATGAAACCATTTTCGTAGGACCTCCTATTACCCAAGCTCTTAATTTTCCCTGAGTACACGGAAAGTCTTCAGAGGCTTCCCTTGAGCTCACTGTACTCATGCGCCTCTTGGTGTAGCGGCCAACCTGTGCCAGCATGGGCCTCCCTCCCCAGCTCTTGTGTCGGAGACCACATTGCCATATGCTCCCCGTGTAGAAAGAAGTTCTTTTTCTTTCATTGTACACAATCTGGAGGGCATATTATAGTGTAAAGTAAAAGGAACACACACACACACACACACACACACACACTTGATCTAGGGAGGTAGATGAGGATTTACCCTTAGTCTCTTTTTGGACTAAGGTGAGAAGCAAAATCTCATTGTTTTATTTTCTTATTGGAGTTTGAGTAACTGCATTTGCCTGGAGACATCTGGGGCCCTGGCATGGGAAACACTGGCTGGGGCCTTAGTCCTTCCCAGTCCCAGGAGGGACAGAAGATACTGAGAAAATTAGTGCTCAGATAACGCAGCCTGCATTACCTACCACTGCCCTTCTCTGAGATCACACCCGCCCACTGCTTACTCTGTGTGATGTGGGCTTGTAAATAGCTCTGCTCTGCAAAGTGGATTGGAAGAAAGAGTGTACCCTTCACTGAGCTCTGATTTTTGGACCCTAGGAGGAGTTGTCATGTGGCTTTTATTCTCTGCCTTGAGCTATAATTGTGAGGTCAGGTGTAAGTGGCACCTGGCTAAGAGAAGCATTGCAGAAGGGCAAGGGAGCCCTGTGTACCATGAGTACCTTGGGGCATGGAGGAGGCTGAGAAATATTGCAGATACTCACAGTAAAGACTGCAAGCCAGTGAAATGGTGGCTGCCACCCATACTGGACTGCACACAGTCCCTGGAAAACTTTGGAACTTATAGTTGTTCCAGGTGTGGCTCTTGGATATTTATTGTGGTAGAAAGGTCTCTATTTGGTTTGGACACCATAAGAACTGGCTTTAAGAGTGCTTCTCACAGTGTGAGCTTCAGACCTGCTGCTCTTGGGAGAAGAGCCACAAATCTCCAGGTTCCCTTTACTGTGACAGGCTCTTGTGAAGGTTCCAACTCAGTGCCCTGGGAGCAGCTACTTTGAGTGGTCATGGAACCTTTGGCCTGCCTCTATCTGGGTGGGCTGTGTGGCCAAGGCTTGCTCCTGGGCCAGGCCAGACCTGATCTGCAGCTGACATACACCTTGGCTTCCCTTCCCTCCCCTCCCCTCCTACCTCGCAGTGTCCTCGGGCAGCCTCTCCTCATTAAACCTGCCTGCAGGAACTGGGAGCATGAGCCCATAACCTGTACCTGGGAGCTGGTTGGAGCTACAGCCTCCCACTGCTTATGAACATTGCAGGTCCCCAGGTGACCCCACTGTATCTTGGCCAAAAGGAGCAGGGCTAGGAGACTGAGCTCAGAAGTACCAGGGGGACAGCGCCTCTCAGCACAGGTGCACATGGCCAGGTCTGTGTGGTCACAGATCCACTGGGATCCCACCACTGCCAGCCTAGTTCTCTATAGATGAATTTCTTTTAAGTGAAATAGATATTTAAAAACAATTGTAATAGCAACAGCTCTGCATTGGCACCCAGAAACATGTTGTGGAAAGAAAGGCCACTTCGCATAGCAGATGGCAGGCAGGGAAGGGCCTACCATCTTGGGGTGTGAATATTTTATAACTTTTATTGAGGGATAGGGAAAATACGGAAAAATTGATGCAAGGACGAATTTAACTAAATGCCTATAAAATACATTATACCTGCCAGTTATCTGTAATTTAAATAAACCCATATATATTTAATTGCAATTACTGGTGAATCTTGAATCTGTTTGTTCTGTTGGAGCTTGTGGTCTTAACCACTAAGCTATGAGATACTAACATAGTTCTGGGAACAGTAGTCCCAGGGCCTGCTTTGCAGTCGGGAGGGAGAGTTGTCCCTGTCACCTATCCCTCCTCCCTGGCTTCACCCTGTGTAAAGCCCAAGACAGGAGGATGCAAGAGCCGGGTGCAAAGTGTTCAGGGAGGGCAGCAAGAGCCAAGAGTGGCTTAGCTTGTCACTGTTCTGTGGCTTTACAGGGACAAGCAGAAGGCACAGGGTGAGGAGCTGTGCAGTATGGAGTCCTCTCTGCACGCTCAGCTTCTGTTTGGTTCTGTTACTTCACGCTGGCAGCCTGTTGTGTCCTGTCTTTTCCAATAAGTCCCACTGTCAGTGTCACCTACAAGAGTGTAGGATGGTTGCTACAAAACCTGCCCCAGTTGAAGTGCACAGAGACAAGGCCCACCCAGCAGGCCCTGGTGTAGTAACTCAGACTACTTAACTTCACTTTTTTCCTTTTATAAAAAGTCAGTTTATTCACTCTATTAAAGTAAATTTTGATATCTAGGAACAGACCCAAGTAAAGTGCTGCCTGGTTAGTTTTGACAAATGCATGTAGCAGAGCACTACCAGCATAATTTAAGACTATGGGATATTCTCACAGCCTTAAAACATTCCTTAGCAATCGGCTCTTTAGGACAGCAAGAATTTATCTGCTTCCAGAAGTTGGGCTGTTTTTCTCTAAAATTTCAGAGAAATGTAGGCACATACATTTCTGGGACTTAATTATGTCAGGCTGAATGCATCTGCATAGTGGTTGCTTCTAGATCCGATTTGACACTTGTGACCACTACATGTTTGTGGTGTTTCTGTGGCAGGATGCGTTCTTAGTGGTGCTGCACTTGAGAGTCCCACTGTGTGCAGTGAGCTCCCTTCTGATGCCCAGTGTCCAGAAGTTCTCAGTGAGGCGATCTGTGTCATTGCTTGTTGATCAAAACTGAGTGTAAGGATCTACTCTATGACCTATTTCAGATGTGCTGTTGTGTGCTCTCTGGTAGCTGTCTCATTTGGTTTCATTGTGTTTGAAGCAATGGAACGGATCACACAGTATCTGAGGGTTTGTAAGTTTTCGTGATGTCTGGTTTATGGATTTAGTTCTTTCTTTCTTTCTTTCTTTCTTTCTTTCTTTCTTTCTTTCTTTCTTTCTTTCTTTCTTTCTTTCTTTCTTTCTGTCTCTCTCTTTCTTTCTCCCTCCCTCCTTCCCTCCCATCCTTCCTTCCTTCCTTCCTTCTTTCCTTCCTCCCTCTCTCTCTTCTTCCTTTTTTTCTTTCAAGTCTCATTCTGCAACTCATGTTGGCCTTCAACTTATTATGCACCCTAGGCTAGCTTTGTTTTTATTTATTTATTTATTTATTTATTTATTTATTTTATTGATGAACAAATAGCAATGAGACAGTTTCAAATCAAATTAGTAGGACAGATTCAATAATTAATACATTGCATATTATTTTCATAGTGGCTTTTGTTGTACAAGGTGCATACATGATATTCTGTTTACAAACACTATTAGAGTAGATACCTGTAATGTATGAATTAAGAGAATGTAGCTGTATACTTACCTTTTTTTAAAGCTGAATTATAGCACAGTTTCAATAATTAATACTTTTTACATTGTTATTTTCCTAGTGGTTATCCATAGTAGAAGAAGCAGACAGAATATCCTGCCCCAACACTATTAGTGCAAATCTTTCTTCTCATAGAATACACAAAAGTACTGCATATTTATCCTAAATGTACTGTTAACACAAACACTGAATGGTTCTTCCTTTGTATCCTCCTTTTTTTTTTGTTTAGCCCTGTCAAAGATGGGTATTCTATTGTCATTCAATTATTATAGGTGCTTGAATTCAGCAAAACAATCCAACACAGTCCAGCAGTCTACAATATTAGTCGGCTATTTGAAGAAGTTGTTGACTAGAGCCATTTACAGCTTAGCTTATTATTATGGTCTAATTTTATATACCTCATTTTTATACTTTTCTGCTGGATGGTTAAGACCGAGATAAAACAAGACCTATATAACAAAAAATGTAACTTTTGTATCTGATGAGGTCAGTCAAGTCCCCTCAGGGTTTATCCTGTAACCCTGTACCTCACTGTATGGATCCTTTGTCAGTGTCAGCCATGTGGATGAGTCACGACCAATGCTTGACCAGTTTGTTCTCTATGAAAGCCTGAGAAAAAGTTTTCTCTCCATGTGACTCTCCTTAGGTACACTATAGATCATTGATCACATTCCTCTGTGGCTCTATAATTTCCTTGGTTGGAAAATTAAGAAGAAGTTAAATTATCACTATTTGCAGATGACATGATACTTTACTTGGAAGACCCAAAAAACTCCACCTGGGCTAGCTTGGAACTTGTGGAATTCCTCTTGGCTCAGCCTCTGGAGTACTGTGATTATAAACTTAAGTATGCTGTTGATAGCTGGAAAGCATTTGGTTTCTGTTTGAAATTAAGTAAGTTTCTCTTGATTCACAATTTTTGCTGTATATATATATATATATATATATATATATATATATATATATATCCCTGAATTTTCTAATATTAATACTAAAGACAATTATAGGGGTTTTCTTAGGTGTATTTTCCAGTGCGTGGTAGTTCAGACAGGTTGTACGCAGGTGTACTGAATTCCTTAAACACTGCATAATGTAGCGTCACTTTTGATGGGACAAAGTTAAGTTTTCTAAATTTTTGTGGATCACAGTTGGTGTCAGTTTACAGAGTGTTCTGATTGGGAATGTGTCAGGGCTTCACCTGAATTGGATTTGTAAAGTTTTATGCAGAAACTCTGGTGAAGTGTCTGTTCACGTCTTTTGTTCATTCTTGAATCTGGTTATTTTCTTTTTGCAGAGTTTGAAGCATTCTTTGCAAAGGCATGATAGTAGTACTTCATCAGACCTTCTTCCTTCAATTTTTTTCTAGTCCATGGCCTCTTTTCTCATTTTCTTAACACTGGCTTTCACAGTATACTTCTAATTTTGGTTAGGTCAAGCTTGTACATTTTCCAGTTTTTTTCATGAAGTACGCCTTCAGTATTGTAGCTACAATTTCACTACTCCACTCTTCTATCTAGTGTGTTTCTTTTCTTTCTATTCCACTCTTCTAGAAGTTTTAAGTTTGCAATTAAATCCATGATCCTTTTTGAGTCAATTTTATGGTAGGTGAACGGCTAGTATATTTACTTTTTTTTTTTTTTTTTTTTTTTTTTTTTTTTTTTTTTTTTTTTTTTTTTTTTTTTTTTTTTTTTTTTTTTTTTTTTTTTTTTTTTTTTTTTTGAGTATAGGTATCTACATTTCCACTACTTTTTTTGTAAAAACTGCCTTTACTACCACCCTCAGTCTCATAGTAAAATCAGCTGACTATATTTCTGGAAGTCAATTTCTGGACAGTGCATTCTGTTCTGTTTACGACTGGTCTTTCATTAATACCATCTTAACCTGATCATTGTAGCTTTATAATAAGTCTGGAAGTCAGGTCGTGTCCTGTGACTTCGTTCTCCTCTCTTCTCAATATTGGGAGCTGTACCAGTTTTGCTTCGGCTCTTTTGTCCCTCTCTATGTAATCTTATCTGAAAAGTCACCATCCCTCTGAAACTTATTTAGGTTTTCTGCTATATTGTTTTCTGGGCATTTTGTAGTTTTATGTTTTACATTTAAGTCCATTCCTAAATAACTTGGTGGGATTTTTCATTGGGATTTATTGAAATTACAGGTTCAGTGGGAAGAACTGTCATTTTTACAATACTGAGCACTTTTCTCCATGAACAGAATCTATTTAGTATAATCTTAGTTCTTTTGTATTTCAAACCAGAGTTTTATTTCTTCCCTTTACAATCTTTTCTTTTAATCTCTTACTTATTAGCTAGGACATCCAATGCTATGTTGAAAAGCAATAGTGAAAGATGAGATCTTTGCCTCCTTTCTGATTTTAGTGGTATAACTTTTCATTTCTTACCATTAGACTTGTAGGTTCTTAGTGGATCTCATTTATGAAGTTGAAGAAGTCCCCCCACCACCAGTTTTAGTTTTCTTAGACTTTAAAACTTCACTTATCTAATTCAATAAAATTTTGCTCAGGATGTTTGCATCTATGTTCATTAGAGGCAAAAGCTAAAGGTTTTTTTCCTTTTAATGTGTTTGTGTGGCTTGGGTACTAGGTATTTATGGTCTCTTAAAATATGGTAGGAAGTGTTTCTTCTGTCTCTGTAGTCCAGAAAAAATTGTAAAGAATTTGTAAATTTTTTTCTCTAAATCTTTGGTAGAAAACGTGTTCTTGCCACCACCAAGAACTCATTTATCAGGGAACACATTGGGGGCTAGTGCTACTATTTGGAAGATTATTAATATTTATTCAACTTTTTCATAGACATAGGCCCATTCAGATTATTATTATTATTATTATTATTATTTTTTTTTTTTTTTATGTAGGTTTGATAGATTGTGCCTTCAAAGGAACTGGTCCATTTCATTTAGGTTACTGAAATTGTGAGCATATAGTTGTTCAGAACATCCCATTGTTATCTTTCTTACATCCATGGGATCTGAAGTGATATCCTCTTTATTCTTCCTCCTTCTCTCTTCCTCTTCTTCTTGAAGGTTTTACATGTTATCAAATCCTCTTGTGAAAAAAGTCTCAGTCACTGCAGACAGGTGCTGCAGAATCTCCACTGCTTCGGCTTGTTGCCAGCACCGGGTGCCCCTGGCTTTCTTCACTCTGCTCTTGCGTTCCTTCCGCTGCTTTCTTGAGGTCTTTTTCTTCTCACTCAGGCCGTGTCTTGCAAGTCTATGTCTGGGCTCATTTTTCTTCCCATAATCCAGGAAATCATAAATCATGCCAAAGCCGGTCGTCTTGCCACCACCAAAATGAGCTCTGAATCCAAACACAAACATGACATCTGCTGTGGTCTTGTAGATCTTGGCCAGTTTTTCCCGAATTTCTCTCTTAGGTTGCTTTCCCAGGGTGAAGGAACATCAGTGACTGTTCGTTTCCTTTGAAGAAGCCAGTTGGTCAGGAACTTCCAGGTTCAGATAGTTACTGTATCACTCATGATGGCAAGGGATCCTCTGACAGCTGGGAGAAAAAAGAGCTTCCTCTATTCTTCAGAAGTGTTTTTGTTTTAGGCTGGCTCAAGATGCCTTCAGGGCAGGTCTGGTAGGGCTTGAGGATCTGGGGATGAACCACTGCATCTTGATTACTGTGTTTAAGAAGTCACTGAAACAACTGAGCTAATGGGCAGGCCCTTCCCATTCTTTTCTGATATTAGTAATTTATTTTGTTTTCTCCTTATTTAACCTGGTTGCGGGCTTATAATACTATTGACATTTTAAAGAATCAGCTTTTAAGCCGGGCGTGGTGGCGCATGCCTGTAATCCCAGCACTCGGGAGGCTGAGGCAGGAGGATTGTTGTGAGTTCGAGACCAGCCTGAGCTACAAAGTGAGCTCGAGGCCAGCCTGAACTGCATAGTGAGACCCTGTCTCAAAAAGACAAAAAAAAAAAAAAAAAAAAGAATCAGCTTTTAGTTTTGCTCCATTGATTTCCTTCTTTTAATTCCATTGATTTATGCTCAAATTTTTATTATTTCTTTTCTTTTGTTGACTTTTGACTTAATTTTCTTTTTCTGGTTTCCCAAAGTGGAAGCTTAGGTTATTAGCTTCAGACATTCTTCTTTTCTAATATACACATTCAATGCTATGAATTTCCCTCCAGTCACTGCTTTTCCTACATCTCACAAATTTCATTAAGTTCTATTTTCATCTAGTTCAAAATATTTACAATTTTTCTTGATTTTTCTTCATTGTCCCATTTTATAAGTGTATTATTGAATCTTCAAATATTTGAAGATTTCCAATATGCTTTTTTCTGTGATTGCTTTCCAGTTTACTTCTGTTGTCGTGTGGTGTCATCGCATGTGTTCCTGCAGAATTCAACTTGGAACCTAAAACCCAGCACGATGGTGTTAAGAGGCCGGCAATTCAGGGAGTGGAGGCCTTCAGAGATGCCAGGCCCCTGAGCCTGCAGGCTGCCATAGCACTCACTGCCAACCTGGCGAAAATCCCAACTTAAACATTTGAAGTCTTACTAATTCTAAATATATCTCACTTTCACAGCATTGTGAACTTAAGATTTGTATACTGAACCTTCAAAGACTGAGGAACATCAGGAATTAATTCTTCCAAGATATACATCTTTTCTGCTTCAATCAGGGTCAGCTTTTTTCGTGTCTTTTAAGGAATTTCTTCATTTTATATTATTTGTCAAATTTATTTGCAAGGCTTTTGTCATTCTTTTAATGTTTGCCTGATCTTTATAGTAATGCTTTCACTCCTGATATTGCTAATACTATTCCCTTCTTTGTCATTCATTAAGATAAGTAAACATTTATCAGTTTGGAATGATCTTTTTGAAGAATCAGCTTGGATAAATTTGACTTCCACTCTTGTTTCTACTTTCATGTTTTGATCTCTAACAATATTCCTTTCAAATAGTCAATTTGTCTGGGAGAACATAAAGCTACACCAATTTTCCTTTTTTAAAATTTATTTTATTGAAGAACAAATAGCAATGAGACAGTTTCAAGACAAATTAACAGGACAGATTCAATAAATTAATAGATTACTAATTGTGTTCATAATGTTTTGGTATAGTACAAGGTGCATACATGACATTATACTTACAGACATTATAATAGCAGATGTCTCTAATCAGTGAATGAAGAGAGTGTAGCTATATAATTATTTTTTATAGCTGAATTATATCACAGATTCAACAATTAATGCTTTCTACCTTGTTATCTCCCTAGTATTTGTCCACAGTACTAGAAGCCAACATAATATCATGTTCAAGCACTATTAGTGCAAATCTTGCTTTTCATAGAATTGTGCAGAAGCACGGTGTATATATCCTAACTATACTATTCATACACACACATCATGATTCTTCCTTTGCATACCCCTTTTCTTCGTCTAGACCTGTCAAAGATGGGCACTCCATTGTCATTCAACCAATTTAGGTGCCTGAACTTGGCGACACAATCCAACATAGTCCAGCATTCCACAGTAATAGTGAGTTATCTGAAGAAGTTGTTGACTATAGCCATCCACAGCTCAAGCCATTATCATGGCACCACATTATATACCTCATTTTTATACTTTTCTGATGGATGGTTAAGACTGAGATAGAGCAAGACCTACATACCAAAAGATGTAGCTTTTGTTTCTGATGATGTCAGTGAAGTCCCCTCAGGGTTTATCATGGAGTCCTGTACCTTACTCTGTAGATCCGTTGTCAGTGTCATCCATGTGGATGAGTCACGGCCAATGCTTGACCAGTTTGGTCTCTGTGAGAGCCTGAGAGAAAGTTTTCTCTCCATGTGACTCTGCCAGGGCACACTATAGATCATCAGTCTCTTCCCTCTGTGGCTCCATAATATGCTTGATCAGAAAATTTGGGGCACAACTCAGTTTCATGATGTTACAGTACAGGTTCTCCTATGCCCTGAGTCTTCCCTGACCTTGAAAGGCCAGGGACAAAATGTTGGCTGGCCTTGTGGCTCTTCTATTTCTCCAATTTTGATCTGTAAACTTAGGTTGTTAACCATTCAGAAGAGAAGCTGATTAGTACCCAGCAGCATATGCCATTCAATTTGCCCTAACTAGGTGACTCAATTGTTTTTAGTTGTTGTTGTATATTTCTATATTTGGATTTCTTCTTTATACTTCTTATACTAGGAAGACTATATAATATTTGCAAATGTGTGTCTGGCTTACTTCACTTAAGTATATGTTCAAGTGGCATCCACTTCATTATAAATGCTTCAAGTTTATCATTCTTTATAGCTTAGTAATATTTTATAATATAGAAATACCACATCTTTTTCAACAATTCCTCATGTGACGGACATCTTGGTTGTTTCCAAGATTTTGCTATCACAAATTGTGTTGGTATAAACATAGGTACACATATATCACTATGATATAATGTTTTCAGTTCCTTTGGGAAAATTCCAAGTAAGGGGACAGTCGGCTTGAATGGGATTTCCAGTCCTACTCTTTTGAGGAGTCTCTACATGGATGTCCACAATGGTTGTACCAGTCTACATTCCCACCAGCAGTGGAGAAGTGTTCCCTTTTCCCCAAATCCTCTCCAACATTTGTTCTTGCTTGATTTCTTTATGATAGCCATTCTTTCTGGAGTGAGATGGTATCTCAGTGTTGTTTTTATTTGCATTTCACAGATGGCTAATGATGTGAAGCATTTTTTCATATATTTATTCACTTCTTTCATTTCGTACTCTGAGAAGTGTGTATTCATCTCAGATGCTCTTTTCTGAATTAGGTCTTTAAATTTGAGGTCCCTGCTATATCTTAGTTCTTTATATATTCTAGACAGCAGACCTTTGTCTGATTGCATATTAGTTAGGCTCTTTTCAAAATTTGTGGGTTGTCTTTTCACTTGACAATTTCTTTTGACGTGTAGAAACTCCTCAAGAAGAGTTGATCCCAGTTGTTGATTCTTTTAAGTTTTTCTCATGCGAATATATGTTTGTTCATGAACTCTTTGCCTACCCCTATGTCTTCAAGAGTTACTTTTATTTTGTCTTCCAGGAGATTGAGTGTTTCTGTTTTAATATGTAGATCTTTAATCCATTTTGACTTTAGTTTAGTGCATGGTGATAGATCTGAGTCAAGTTTAATTTTCGGCATGTAGAAAGCCAGTTTTTCCAGCACCATTTGTTAAAGAGGCTATCTTTCTTCCAGTGAGTGTGTTTGGCCCGTTTGTCGAAGATCAGATGGCTGAGTGTGTTCGTAGATGCCTCTGCGTCTACTAATCTACTCCATTGATCTTCAGGTCTGTGTCGATGGCAATACCACGTTGATTTTATCACAGTGGCTTTGTAGTATAATTTCAAGTCAGGAATCGTGATGCCTCCTGCCTTGTCTTTATTGGCCAGGATTGCCTTTGCTATTCTAGGTCTTTTGTGGTTCCAAATAAATTTTAGGAACAATTTCTCTAGGTCTGGGAGGTATGTTGGTGGCAGTTTGATAGGGATTGTATTAAATCTGCACAGCAATTTTGGGAGTATGGCCATCTTCACAATGTTGGTTCTTCCTATCCAGGAGCAGGGAGTATCCTTCCATTTTCTGAAATCCTCTATGATCTCTGTTCTTAGGATGTTTTAATTCTCTGTGAAAAGATCTTTGACTTCTTTGGATAAGTGAATTCCAAAATATTTTATTTTCCGTGGTGGTATTGTAAAAGGTATTGTTTCTATTGTTTCCCTTTCAGTGTGCTTGTTATCTGTGTAGAGGAATGCTATTGGCTTTTGAGTATTGACTTTGTATCCTGCTATGCTACTAAATTTCCATATCAATTCTAGTAGCTTCTTGGTGTAATTTCTGGGTCTTCCAAGTAAAGTATCATGTCTTCTGCAAGTAGTGATAATTTAACTTCTTCTTTACCTATTCTTATTCCTTTTATTTATCCTTTTTGTCTAATGGCTGTTGCTAATGATTCCAAAGCACTATATTGAATAGGAGAGGTGATAGAGGACATCCTTGTCTTGTACCTGATTTAAGAATAAAAGATTTCAGTTTTTCCACATCTAGGATTATATTAGCTTTTGGGTTGTCATAAATGGCTTTTGTCAAGTTAAGGTAGAGTCCATCTATTCCAATTTTCTGTAGGACTTTGAACATGAATGAGTGTTGGACTTTGTCAAAAATTTTCTCTGCATCAATTGTGATGATCATGTGGTTTTTAGATTTCAGTCTATTAATATAGTGTATGACATTTATAGATTTTTGTATATTGAACCATCCTTGCATCCCTGGGAGGAATCCTCCCTGGTCACGGTGCATGATCTTGCTGATGATTTGCTGTATTCTATTTTCTAGGATTTTATTGAGTATTTTTGTGTCTATGTTCATGAGGGAGGTTGGCCTGTAGTTCTCCTTTTTAGGTGTGTCTTTCCCTGGTTTTGGAATCAGTATAATACTTGCCTCTAGAAATGATTTTGGGAGGACTGCTTCCTTTTCAATTTCATTTTAAAGTTTGAGGACTGTAGGGATTATATTTTCTATAAAGTTCTTGTAGAATTCAGCTTTGAATCCATCAGGACCTGGACTTCTCTTTGTCGGTAGGCTTTTTATTGCATTTCGTATTTCATTTGCTGTTATTGGCTTATTGAGATTTGTTGTATCTTCTTGGTTCAGTTTTTGTAATTTGTAACTCTCTAGGAATCTGTCCATTTCATCTGTGTCTTCTATTCTGTGAGCATAAAAATTCTCAAAGTAGTTATTGACAATCTTCTGGATTTCCACTGGATCTGTGGTGATTTCAATCTTTTTATTTTTCATTGCTTGTATTTGAATTTTTTACTTTCCTGTTTTTGATGAGGTTGGCTAGATGCTTATCAAGTTTATTTAGTCTTTCAAAGAACCAACTTTTTGATATGTGGATTCTTAGAAGTGTTTTCTTCATCTCAATTGAATTAATAATATGCTCTAATCTTTATGATTTCTTCCCATCTTTGCACTCTGCATTTCGTTTACTCTTTTTTTTAGATGTCGGAGGTGCAACATAAGGATGTTTATTTGTTCCAGTTCTGTTTTACTAATGTGAGTTCATAGCTATGATTTTCCCTCTAAGAACTGCTTTCATTGCATCCCATAGATTCTGGTAGGTTGTGCTTGAATTTTCATTGAACTGTAGATATTGAATTTCTTGTTTAATTTCGTCTGTGACCCATTGATTACTGAGTAGGGTATTGTTTACTTTCCATGAATTTTGTGGGTTTTTCTGGTTTCTTTCATCATTTATTTCCAGTTTCATTGCACTGTGGTCAGATAATATGCATGGGATAATGTCTGCTTCCTTGCATACATTTAAGCTTGACTTCTGGCCTAGTATGTGATCTTTTTTGGAAAGTGACCTGTGTGCAGCTGAAAAAAAATGTGTATTCAGCTGTGGTTGGGTGGAAAACTCTGTATATATCCACCAGGTCTATTTGTTCCAAGCGCTGGTTTAGTTCTACTACTTCCTTGCTAATTTTTCATCTGGTTTACCTATCTTTTGAGATAAGGAGGTGTTAAGGTGTCCTGTTAAAATTCTCTTCTTAGATATTAGGTTTTTCATGTCCATTAAGATTTGTCTTACATAGTTGGGTGCTCCTGTGTTTAGTGCATAGATATTTCTGAGTGTTACCTCTCGCTCTTGAATGTTTCCCCTAACCAATAAATTGTGGCCCTCTTTGTGTCGTTTGATCTTTCTTGATTTGAAGTTGAGACTGTCTGAGAACAGAATTGCTACTTCTGCTTTATTCTGAGGTGCTGGGGCATGTAGTGTTGTTTTCCATTCTTTGACTTTAAGCCTATGAATGTCCTTTTGAGTTAAATGTGTTTCTTGTTTATAGCATATTGTTGGATTTTGTTTCCCAATCCACTGTGCCAGTCTATTTCTCTTAATTGGTGAATTGAATCCAGTTACATTGATGGTTACAATTGAAATGTGTTGACTTATGTTTGTCATGTCATTTACCTGCTTTTGTTTACTTCTTTGTATTCTGTGTTTAATTGTCTGTCCTGCTTAGTGAGTCCTTCTGTTCTCATTCATGGAGTTCTGGTCATTGTGGTCTCTCTATAGAACATCTTTCCATAGCCTGTGTTCATATGGCTTTGTCACCATGAAATTCTTTGGTTGTTATTTGTCATGAAAGTATTTCACTTCTCCATCAAACTTGAAAGATAGTTTTGTAGGGTATAATAGTCTGGGCTGGAATTACTCTGCTTGAAAAACTCCGCTCCATGCTCTCCTTGCTTTCATGGTTTGTGAAGAGAAGTTGGCTGTAAGTCTGATGGGTTTTCCTTTGAATGTGATCTCCTTCTTCTCTCTAGCAGCTTTGAGTATATTATCCTTGTGTTGGATTTCTGGAATCTTGACTATTATATGTCTCGATGTACTTTTATTTGGGTTAAAGTTATTTGGCATTCTTATGCTTCGGTTACCTGAATGTCTAATTATTTCCTCATATTTGGAAATTTTTCTGCGATTACTTCTGCCCATATTCTTTTTATATCATTTGTGTTAACTCCTTCATTTTCATTGATGCCAATCCATCTCACATTGTTCATCTTGGTATCATCTTGCATGTGATGGATTATTTTTTCCTGCATTCTTGTTGTTTTTCAGAGATTTTTTTCTCACCTTTTCACTAGCTGCTCCCGCATCCTCTACATCTGAAACTCTGTCTTTGCTTTCACTCAAATGGTTTTGTAGACTCGTGATTGATATTTTTAGTTCTTCTATATCTCTTTGACTCTGCTTCATGCGTTCTATTTCTTTTCTGTATTGCTCATTCCAGGATTCCGTCATATTTCTGATCTCCTCTGTTTTTTTTATCCATGTCTTCTTTAGAGGTAGCTATTAATTATTTTTCTGCAGAGTTTCTTCCAAACTGGGTTTCCTCCGTGTATGTCCGGACTTGTTTCTGTATTTCAGATGGTATGATTTCAAAGAATTCTTTTTTGATTTTGGAAATTATTTCTGCTTTTAGTTTCTCATGACCTTTTTGCTGTTGTTTCTTTGCCTCAGGTGCTGTTAATTCATGTGTTTCAGCTGGAATAGTGTTCTCTGCACTTGTTCTGAGTGAGCATTGGGTTTCCCCCATATGTTTCTCAATTTGATTCTTTATTTCAGATGCTATGTATTCAAATATTTCTTTCTTATTTCAGGCATTAATTCTTGTCTGAGTTCCTCTATACCTTTCTGCTGCTGTTCCTTTGCTTCTGTCTCTGTTAATTCATTCATTTCAGCTGAGCTAGTGTCTTCTGCACTTATTGGTGGACTCGAGACCTGAGATTGCATTTTTCTCCTTGTCTTTTTCATTTTGCACAGTACTGACCTGTGACCTTTGGTGCAGAGCTTTGGTGCAGCTATAGCCTTAGCACATAGTGAGATTGGAGTGCCAGTCTTTTAAGTTTGAGATTATCCAGCTATGCCTGGCCTGGATCTAGCTATTATGTTCAGTTCCTTTTTACTGCAGCTCCTGTGATTCCCCTCTGTTGGGTCCCTGGTTAGGGGAGCACTGGGGGCCCCTGAAGCTCTCCCTCACACTCACCAGGCCAGGTGGGATGGATCAAGTGCAAGGAGAGTCACCAAAAGTTCTGGCTTCCGTGGTGGGCTTAGGGGGCACTGGCTACAGGGAGTTGCCAGGTAGGTCTGTATGGGTTGTCTCAGGTAGATCTCTGGCTAGGATGTCTTGGGGACTGAGGCTCTAGATGGTGCAGAACAAGCAGGGAGAAGCCAAAGGTTCTCCCTCAGACTCACCACACACTCACCGAACTTTGATGCACAGGGAGTCGGGAAAATTCCCACTCGCTCAGTGGGCTTTAGGGCAGGGGATCCAGGGCGTTGCTGGTGAGTTGGTCCTGAGGTCTCAGGCCGGTTGCTTGCTTGGAGGGCTTGGGGCCAGGGATTCAGGTAGCGCATGTGCGGGTGAAGCCAAAGGCTCTCCCTCTGATTCACCACACACTCACTGATCTGGGAAGCTGGGTGAGTCATGGAAATTCCCACTCACTTGGAGAGCTTGGGGGCGGAATCCAGGAGGCCGCCAGAGTGGGTCCCTCTGTCTCAGCCCGGTTGCTCCAGCTGGGTGGGCATGGGGCAGGATTGAGGAAGATGGCGGAGTCCACTCTGCTGTCTCAGGTCCAATTTTCTTATGTTTACTAATTGTATAATGCATCTGTTCTTAACCTTATATCTTTAATGTATGCATGTATGTGCACACAGTATGTATATATATTTAAACTAAAATGCATTTCTTATAGAACATATGAAAGTAGATTTTATTTTTTTATCTAGTCAGATAACGTCTATTATTTCACTACAGTAACATTTAACATAAATAGTAATATGGCTGCATGTAGATTATTTATTTATTTATTTATTTTGGTATCAGGGATTGAATTGCACTTGCTAGGCAGGCACTTATGCAACTGCGCTATCAACCCAGACTTGTTTTTATTTGTTTTATATTTTTTTAGTACTTGATTTTTAATGTTAAATGTAATTTGTAGCATATGATCTTAAAATTATGGACACATTTGCTATATTTTTGTGCTATTATGTTAGTACTTATGCCAGTGCTAAGCCAGTGATAAGTCAGAGGCCATATGATCCTGTGACTACCCTTCTAAGGATGTATCCAGAGGAATTGATGCTAGTCAAAGAAGCATCTATGCAACAGTGTTTTGCTGGTGGCAGGTGTGGAGGACCACCTGAACAGCTCTGCTTGAAAGAAGAGCAATTGTCTCCATTTTGACTGAGCCTGACTCTATTTCCTCATATTGTTATGTAGAGAGCTGGCTAGCACTTCTGTTTATCCTTCAATTGGTCTAGCTGAGGTGCTGGTGATAGTCTTTGAAGGTGGCATGCATGCTTCGCTGGTAAACCTGCTGTTCTTTAATGCGAGCCAGGTGGAGACAGGATGGTAGAGCTAATGCTCCACTGTGCCTGATGGGATCAAGCCTTGAGATAGAGGCTATGACTTCCTGGGGCTTGAAAGACTACATCAAAGCTGAAGCACTAACTTCCCAAAACATTAAATACTATATAATGCAGATTACTCTCTCTGCATATCCTCTCTGCATATGGCAGAGGTAAATATAGGCCATCCACCTAGCTCAGCTCACAGTCGTCACCTACTTCCCACAATTCTCAGTCAGTCTTCCTGAAGCCACTCCCCCATTGAATAAAACTGGATGAGGCCATGGGTCACACTCTTGGCTCCAGAAAGCCATCTTCCTGGCTGGACTTAGAGCCCCTCAACTCCCCAGTGATTGAAAATATAATTTAGTGCCTTTATTTTCACTGTGGGTTGCATTGGTAGATTGGAATCAACTTGATGGGATTCCAATAATGTAACTTTGGGATTACAAATATTGGCCTCTTGAACTGAGAGGAGGACCTGGAAGTGTCTCCTACAGTTGGGGAGATGGGTCAGTGGAATAAACGCTTGCCTGACAAGCACAGGGGTCTGAGTTCAATCCATGATTCCTCAAAACAAAACAAAACTGTGTTTTGCTTTGTTTTGTTTTTTATGTATTTGGTACAGGCTCTACAGGGTCTACAGAGTGTTCAGGGGCTCACTATGTTGATTGAACTCGAAGTGATTCTCCTATTTTCAGGAGAATCACTTGAAAGTGCTGGAATTACAGGCTCCTGCCACCAAGCTCAGTCTCAATTGCTGTCTCTGCACCCCCAGGGCAGGGCTGGCACTGCAGGCCCTGCAGAAGAACCTCCAACTCCTGCTGCCTAAGCAGGCACTTTAATCTGCTGAGCAATAGGCCCTCAGGCACGTAATTCTTTTTTTGTTTTTTTGGTGCAGGGTCTCACTATGCATGCAGCCCACAATCACAGTGATCTTTTTGCTTTTTGCCTCCCTGCTTGCTGGGATTACAGGTGTGCATCACCACACCCAGGTTGCAGGCCAGAATGGTGTGGCATAGGGAACCAGAGAGTGAACCCTGGTCCCTGCACTTACCTAAGCAAGTGCTTAGTCCACTGAGCTATACCGCTGGCCCCAGGCAGGTAATTCTTAATGGTTTGCATTTTAATTGTCCATAGAATATGCCCTTCTAGTGTTTCCATCTCCCTCCCATTGTTGCTGAAGTTAGTAGTGTGTAATTTTTCTCTTGGTGACTCAATGTTGTGTCTTTGCTGTTGTTTTTGCTATTTGAATACAAAATGTTGAAAAGTGGTTAGGTTTGTCCTACTTGCGGTTTAAAGTGTTTATTAGATGCTTAATTTAATGGTCTTATCAAAAGGTCCTGAGGTTTTTGACAACCTTTTCTTTTTACTCTTTCCTCTTGGAAATATGATTACACCTATTATAATGTATTTTATTGTGTCTTATAAGGCCTGAGACACTGTTTATTTACCATTACTCTTTTGTTGTTATTCTCCAGATTAAATAATTTCTAATTCTTGTTTAAGCACACTAACTTTTCCTCTGTCATTCTTAACTTTTTTTTTCTAATTTTTAAATTTCAATTATCATATTTATTGTTTCTAGAATTTTTACTTTCAACAAATTCCATGTCTATGTTGACGGTCTTTACCATCTCACTGATTCCATATCTGGTTTTAGTTTTGTGAACACACATATTCATAATGTCTGCTCTGAATTTGTGTCTACTCAATATATCATCAAAATAGGTATAGATGATATGTTCTATCAGTGCTGGCTTCTGTTTCATTCTTTTGAAGCTTAGGTTTTCTCAGTAGGAATATCACCCCAGAACTAAACTACATCATCTTTGCATTGTACAGCCCCTGATAGCTCTGATAAGTTCCTTATTAGTGTGGGGTCCAGTTGTGAGCTAGTCATGTGCAATAAGAGATCTTACTAGATGCAGTAACATAATAAAATTTATCAATTTTATTATATAGCATATGGAAACCCTAGAAATGTTTTTATCTCCCCTTCTTTTTTTTCTTTTTTATCTTTATTTATTATTTAGAGTGAATACAAAGTAGCAAAAAAATCAGATTAGAGATGATACAGAATTTCACCAAACAAAACAATATGAATTTGACAATAGTTGCTATACTGCAGAATGTTGTCTTCAAATTAGTTGTTCAGATTACCATAGATAACCATGCAAAATTGATTCAAAAAAGACAAAAAATTATCAGAAACTAAAAAGGACAAGAAAAAAAATCAAGCATCAACTGCTCTCTTCTGTAGAGCAGCAGAAACCTGAGCCATTCTGCATGCATACATAATTTTCTCCCTCCTTCTCCCATCCTCTTTCTTATCCCAGCTATTCCTCCCTTTGAACAGTTTCTTTCCTTTTAAAGTATCTACTGTACCTTTCAGATTTTATTTACTCTTTCAAGTTCTTACACTAGTGAGATGATATGATGTTTGCACTTGTGAGTCTGATTTATTTCACTTATGATTATGGTCACTAGATGCATCCATTTACCTATAAATTATTTCCTCTTCTCTTATTTTTTACAAATACACCAATTCTTAACCAAGCCTAATTTTTAAACTTAACAATATTATTCTCTAAATTAGAGGAGCAAACTTTGTTACTTATGTTTATGCCCAAATGTTTAGTGATACAAAGATCTTCACTATATTTTTTTATTAAGTCAAGTTATTTGAAACTTTTTCCATGTAATTTTAAGGAAAGCCAATAAGGCAAATGGGAGTTGCTCTAAAGAAATGAAGGTCAAAGTATCACCAGCATATTATCTGAAATAAAATTAAACTAACACATTAATTACTTAATTTGTTTGGTGATTCCTCCCAATGAAACTCCTTTAAAAAATCATGTGTAGCCAATACATAGAATGAGTTTATTGATCCTTCAATGGTTTTGGTTTGTTGGTTTCATTATCAATGTCATAGTTGGTACTTAAGTGTTAGAATCAGAGAATAGTTTTTGCAGAAATCCACCAGCAAACAAGTCAATAAAACCACCAAACTCTAGTGGCACTTAAATAAAAAATGAAACCAATGATGTCTAAAAACCCAAACGTGACTCAAATCACACATGTGCTGAAAAGTTGCTATTATCAAGTTGGTATGAAAAAATTCTATGAAAGATTATCTTTCTACTGTAATATTCTGTATCTCAGTGGTGTCCCAAATTTTCTAATCAAGGAGACTGTGAGGCCACAGAGGAAAGTGATCATTGATGTATAGTATGCCTAAGGAGAGTCACATGGAGAGAAAACATTCTTTCACAGAGAGCAAATTGGTCAAGCAATTACCGTGACTCATCCACATGGCTGACACCAACAAAAGATCTACAAACTGTGGTACAGGGTTTCAGGATAAATCCTGAGGGGATTTGACCTTGTCAGATACAAAAGTTGCATTTCTGTTATATAGATCTTGCTTTATCTTGGTCTTAACCATCCAGCAGAAAATTGTAAAAATGAGGTATAAAAAGTAAAGATATGCTGAGCTGTAAAAGGCTCAAGTCAACAACTTCTGACATTGCCAGTCCTGTGGATAACCCACTACTATTATGGATTATTGGACTATATTGGATTATTTTTCTGAATTCATGCACCTACAATATTTGAATGGCAATAAGAATCCTTATCTCTGACAAAACTAAGCAAAAAAGGGGGATATGAATGAAGGACCATTTTGTAGTGGAAAAAATATATGTATCTGTATATACAAAATAGGATAGATATGCAGCTACTTTCTCTTAGTTCAATAAGGAGAAAGGTTTGTACTAATAGTGTTTAGATAAGATATCATATCTGCATCTTGTACCATGAATAACTACTATGAAGACATCAATATGCAATGTATTAATTATTGTAGCTATCCTACTAACCTGCTTTGAAACTGTCTCAGCGCCATTTTTTCTCAATAAAATTAATATTAAAAAGTAAACTATAGTTATTTTTTTTGGTTTATTTATTTATTTATTTATTTTTTATTTTTGCAGAACCAGAGATTGAACTCAGGCCCTTGTGCTTAACAGGGAAGTGCTTGTACTACTGAGCCATCTTCCTGGCCCTATAGTTATTCTTAAAAGGACTCTGTGACATTGTAGTGAATATTTACCTGGGCAATAAAACTATCATTAATACATCCAGAAATAAAAAACATAGATAAGTAACTAAGTCTGAACTGAAAAACAAGGATTATCTTTCTGTAATTGATTTTTCCATAGCATTAGTTTCTGAATATTTGGAACTACTAGGGTTTTTCAAAATATATGGTTTGTATACACATTTTTAAAAAATGTAGCAAATAACACACTGCCAGGAATCCATTAACCCCACTCAAAATGCTCCCCCTTAATACACACTATCCTATTATTTTTGTTACTTTCTAAAGCAGTTCTGAAAGTGCTTTTCCCTGAGTGTCTTCATGAAGAGTGACAAAAAAATTGATGAGTGCTGCTGCCAAATGTCACCAACTGCAAGGTAGGCTCACACAGCATTCCAGTGTGTCCTCTGCCACCAGGCTACTTCTGACCCTTACCAAAAATCAAAATGACCATGGAAAGGGAATGTTTTAAACAGACTTAGGACACTGGGGTAGCCCTGACAGCACAACTAAAGACACTGAAGGGGACTTTCAGAACTGCTTCAGAACGTGGCAAGAGTGACTTAAACATGACCCAGAACATGGTAAGAGCTACTTAAACAGTGACCACATTTTTGAATCATGTTGTCCATGGCAGGTGGGATGTGAGCTACCTTATATGACAGGTCCCTCCAGCATTTCCGGCCACACCTGTCTGATGCTGGCTTTCCCTGGTGTCTCTGAAGAAGCACAGTGCCCTTCCATCTCACCCACCTGGTACTTCTTTACAAATGAAAGCAAATACACTGTGGCAAGTGTGGATGCCTTGAAATAAAATGTAAGGGTTTCCATCACATCTAAAATAATAGTTCTCCAAATGTTAAACAATGATATACCAAAAACAGCAGGACTGTGGAGATTTTTGTCATAAGAAATAAGACTGGCCCTAGTTCCACAGAACCACGTTTGAGCCTCCAGTTAGCAATGTCAGCATCGGCAGCCAGGAGATCTTCTCAGTCTTTCTGTCCCGATATTTCATTGGGGAAAAATGTTTTCACAACACAGTTATAAAATGCTTTCATGCTTCGTTTGCCTTTTCCTCCTTTGTCAGTCCTTCCTCTCAATTAATAAAATTGAAATATATCAAGACCATCTAGCTAGAGTCATGGCAGGGCTGGGGATTTTCCTAATCAGCGGGGCCCCAAAGAAGCAGGGAGCATGCGATCCATTTGATTTATAGCAGAACAAAGCAGGAGGTGAGGTGCAGACGTCAGCAGAGCTGGAACAGACTTCTAATGCACAAATCACGTCTTTGGCTCCGAGGTGCCCTCCCTCTCCACAACGAAGGGTTGGACAGGAATGCAGATGCTAGAGGTACAGGAATATCGGAAAGACAGACTCACTAAAGAATAGATTACAGTCAGGGCATATTTTCTAGACAGTCTGTATATAGAATTGTGCATGTTTCTGAGTAGATCTGCCTGTAGGGTGCATCTATATACATACACGTGTGTGCGTGTACACACACACACACACACACACACAAACGCACACACACTGGAGTTTGTAGTCCTCTTGAGGGGAAACGAAAGAAACGAGCACTTTTAATTTCTCCCTCGTAAAGCACACAGGCACGGTCTTCCTTCCTGGTTTTGGGCTCAAGGCTACTGCCAAGCAAATGACTTGCTGTTTTCTAGGCGTGCGCACCTGGGCGGCCGCCTGCCAGGCAGAGCGCTGCTTCCCTCAGTGAGCCCAGAGGAGGTTCTGGTCTCCTTCAGAGCACAAGAGCCTTGGTGGCCCCCACGCTGTTACAACCACGACAGTGACGGTGCTACAGAGCAGCAGGGGGCGTTGCTGGTCGATGGCAGACGCCTCCCCTCCCCTCCTGTCCTTGGCGAAAGTCAGTGGCTGGATCCACCCCTCTGCCCACACCAGACCCTGGGCTTTCCTCAGAACAGGTCCTCATCTCCTGCCTTCCTGCGGACATCAGTATCTGCACATATTTGCAAAAACGTGTCATTTTGCTCCTATTTTGGATGCAAAGGAGAGAAAAGCGACTAGTATTTTGTAGCAGCATTCCTTATGTCAATCTGCTTAATTTTGTATGAATAATTAGATTGGAATGGGATCAATTTTAACTTCTTTTATGTAATATTCAGGTTGCCTAAAATAGCATCTTCCACTAATGTCTGTCAATCAACATTTAAAAAGTGCTTTATATTTATTTCACCTGCTCTCCTTTTGCTGAGGGGTTATCACTCCAATGGACACATGGACTCAGGTGCGGGTTGAGCACAGTCCTTAAGGTCTCCATGTGCTCATGCCAATGTCTTCTGCATTGCCCACCCCCAGAAGGCTGAATGTCACTATGCAAGATCACCCTCAGCATTGAAGAGCCACATTCTAATGGTGTGTTGATTAATTTTCCTTTCTTATCTTGTTGGACCAGCCCTCCTAAGCCTTAGCTCCTCCCTTTTCCAGCACCTCCTCCCTCCTTTTTCCAGGGTTGGAAGAATGTGGAGAAAGGTGGGTGGCTCAGGGTTCACTACATCACCCATCTCCTCTACCTGACAATTGTTCACTTAGGGACTCCTGTGAAAAAATGGCTGACACATCCAGAGAACTTGTCCAGACATAAAAATGCAGTGAGCAGCAGATGAGATAGTTGTAGTAGTGCTGGCCTGCAGGAAACACAGGCTCCAGACAGACCCTCAGGCAGCCCGACCACCACACTGTGGCAGCCAGGCCAAGTCAAGATCTTTATCTCCGGCCTCTGCTCCTTTAACCCACACAACCAGGACTTCAGACTAGAAAGGTCTGAGGTTCCAGAGAACACACCTGCCCTCTCTTTATGGAGGTACTTTAGGGGCATGGAAAAAGGGAGTTAAGGGTATTAAAAGTTCATTTAAAAAAATGGGGCCACATTCTTCAGATACACTGTTCTGAGGGCTAGATAGTCTTTGTTCTTGACTGGCGAGCCACATAAAACTGACAACCATGACTTGTTGTCTGCAAAGTTTTGGGGATGGGGCAGAGGCTGCCAAGGAGATGCCCCCACTACAGGTAGAAGAGTTTCATCAAAGGAGCGTCTGAAGCAATAAGATCACCAGTTTACAGACCCTCTGGCATGAGGACCCCTCAATATGCAGGCTGCTTCCAGAAAGTGGTTCCTGAGAGAAAGAACACGATTTCTGTGTCCAGGGTCCCTAGTCTACCCACCTAATTCCCAGGCTTCCTTTTACAGTGCTGGAGGTCTACTCCATGATTGAATTGGACAGAAATAGGAAAGGAGCTCCTGTGATATTTGGGGCCAGAGGTATTACTAATCTGGGTTTTCTACTTCCCAGGGCAGAGGACCTGCAACTTGGCTGTTGGAGGGCAGTCAGGATGAGCTTATTGTGGATCTGTCTTTTTACAGAACTACATGTGTGTCACATTAGAATGCAAAGCACTCAGGATTCCTACTGCTCCAGATTGCTTTTCCTGTTGATATCTTTGCACCTTGATTTACAGTCACAGATGGGGTTTTGTTTTGTGTCAATAACACACTCTGACCAGGGTAGGAGACACTGCAAAATGTGCACAGACACTACCCACCAACCCACCTGATACACTACATGGAGCCCACTTCTGTTGCCACAGAGTGAAATACCCGCTAAGTCCCTTTAAAATATCTTATTTTCCTGAAAACCCCATTTTTTTGCCCCAAGGTTTAATAAGTGAGGTATTTGCAGCCAGCCCTGAGAAGCCATTTCCTTCCACCGGCCGCCTGGCTTTGCACCTTCGTCATCTGCGCCAGCTACTGCAGCCAGCGGGCGAGCTCTGTGCATTATCTGCAGTTCTCCAACTGTAAAGACAAAATATTTAAAGTTTTTCTGCAGTAAAGAGAGGAAGGTAGCTTGCTCCGCTCCCATCCCTCTGCTGAGGGGGTGGGGCGGGGGTGTTGGCCATGTGCCCAGCATGACTGCCTAAAGGTTTGATTTATGAGTCTGATAATAAAAATCCCATTAGGCTCCCCTCATTGAGAAAAAGGAGCAGGAGAAAAAAAGCTGCGTGTGTCACCAGAGCAGCATTGACGCAGGCAGCTCTGACGCCAGCAGTTTAGAAGGAGGTGGGGGTGCAGGGGATCTGTGAGGGGCTCGCGAGGGCCGGCAGCCCCGGAGCAGGGCCCGCTGGCCGTCCCTGCAGCGTCCCCCTGCAACCCCACTGCAGTCACCCCGCCACCCTGATGTGGCACTGCTTTTCTTGTCGCCCTTCTGTCTCCAGGGTCTCCTCCTCACCCTGCATCCCCTCTGCATTACACTACCCTCATGTAACCCTGGTGAAACCCTAGAACCCTCCAACATTTTCCCGGCCCAGACACACACCCTTGCACCCAGCTCCCCCTAGGCTCCCAAAGGAGAGGTAGGGCTGGGGATCACAGGTTATAGACACAGAGGAAAAATTGTGGGGGTGGGTGCTCTGGAGTGTGTGTATGTGTGTGAGGGGAGCTGGGTATTCTGTTCACAAAGGACCTTCCTTAGACCTCATGTTACCATCTGGGTACCCTACCACAGCTGTGTACAAACACACACACACACACACACACACACACACACACACACACACACACAGAGTTCTCCCATCCTCTTCTCCAGCAAGCTCCTGTGTTTGCAACTTGAGGATATACTGGAATCAGTTACTTTTCTATTAAAAATTCAAGACTGGAAAAAAGCTTACTGTGGTATGTGAGGCATAGGAGCTCAGATCCAAGCTTCTATCTGTGACCCCATGGGAACCTGGAGAAAGGCTTCCTGGCAGCTTTAAGACATGGAACAATGCAACTGACACCCCCAAGATGGGTATAAGGTGGATCACTGCTGAGAATGCTATGATGAAAGTGAAAGATGCTGCCTGTATCAAAACTGAGCAAGCTGGGACAGCACATGCATGTCTGGATTTCTCACTGGCTCCAGAACAGAAAGACTCTGACCACATATCTTCCTCCTTTGTAAGTATTGCTAGAAAAGCACAAGCCTGAACTTGCAGCTACCACTTGGGCCTTCAGTCTCACCTCTGCATTCTCACATGCAGGGCATGATGGCCTCGTGTAACAGCTCTCAGTTCATAGTAGCAGACAGTACCAGGCTAGTGCTAACCTTTTGTTACAGCTCCTTTCTTGTTCACTGGGCCCTAGCATCCCTGGAAAACTACAAGGGTCTGGTACACATGTTGCTTGCTTTTCTGAGTTGTTTTCTAAACCAAAACCTCAGTAAATACAGTGCTGGTACCTTGTGATAAATAAGTGGGCTCTGGGTGGCAGTTTGGGCAGCTGTCTCTAAAAGTCTTGCCATCCCTGACAGCAGCTGGAGGTGGAAACCACCCAAATGTCCATCCACCCGATGAAGTGAGCACTCAACATGGCCTATCCATGTTCCAGATATTACACAGCCATGCAAAGCAGTGACACACTGACATTAGGTTCTAAGTGGATGAGCCTGAGGGCATTCTACTGTGGAAAAGGAGCCAATCACAAAGGGACAAATGCTGCAGGATTGCACATGTGTGTGAAGGAATCTCCCAGTGTCAAGTTCATAGACACATAGCAGAGGCTGGTGGCTGCCAGGGCCTGAGGGAGGAGGGGAAGTAAATAGTCATTGTCGAATGGGACAGTGTTTCTGCTTAGGATGATGAAAAAATTTTAGAAGTAGATAATAGTGATGTTTCACAGTATTATGGGTTGAATGGTACAATTTTTGAGATACACATATACACATATTACATATACATACATACGTATGTACTATATATATATATGTATATATATACACATACATACCTCACTACTATAAACACAAGATAGGTATCTACTGAAGTATTTTTAGCCATTAGGGAAGTGAAAATCTAAACAATACTGAAGTTCTGTCTTAATCCAGTATGAATGGTCATCTTCAAAGACCCTATAACCACAAATGCTGGCAAGGTTGTGGGTGAAAAGGAACCCTTCCACATCAGTGGAAATAGTGTAACTGTTATGAAAATCCATATGAAGACTATTTAAGAAGCTAAGAATAGAAATTCCATTGACCCAGCTGTCAGGATATACCTGATAAGGGTGTATACATAATATATATATATATATACCTGTACTCCCATGGATATCTTCCTTAAGAAGTTGAAGTCATCATATTGCAGTAATACAGGCTTACCCATGTTCAATTCACAACAGCCAAATTACGGAGGTGGACTATACATGTTTGTCAATGGATAAAGAAAATGTCTATACTCACAGTGGAGTCCCATTCAGCCACAAAGAAGATAAATTTGAGTCATTTGTAGAAAAATGGACGGATCTTGAGATCGTGATGTTAAGTCAAATAAATGAGAAGTTAAATATCTCATAGTTTCTCTAATATGAGAAACCCAAAATATAAATAATTTAAAGTACAAAATAGAGAGATGATAGGAAATTGGAAGATGGACTCTGGAGATGAGAAAGGGATTCGGGGAAGGAAAAAGTAGAGTGGGGGAAAGGGGAATAAAAATAATCAAGATGCAATATCTATGCATGTACATTGTAAATGTATACTGAGGACTCAAGATTCCTCTTCAAAGCTAATTCTGGGAACTGCTCCTCAGGAGTTGGTGCCAGCCGCAGACACCCTGCAACAGAGGCCACGCTGCTTCCTTAGAGACAAGTGTCATCAGTCAAGGTGAGAAGATGTGGGAGCCACAAGGGCCTCTTGCCCTCTCACCCTTGCTCACGAGACCTTCACATCTATGTCAGAATGTTTCCAACCTACATCCTGTGGTCTTTTCTTTGGTAGTACCTTCCACAAGCACCCTAGTGCCCTACTCCTAGCACTATCAAAGGTGTACTAATACAATGGGTTCTGGGGTAGAAGAATAATTTCTTTTTCTTTCTTTTTTTCCTACTGTAAGGAATGGTCTACAGGGCATTCAGGGTCTCACAACTAGATAAGACTCATAGTGATCCACCTGTTTACAGCCTCCCAAGAGCTGGGATTACAGGTGCGTGCCACCACACCCAATCTCAATTGCCATCTCAGCTCACTTTGGGGGGCAGGGCTGGCATGCCCTGTCCCTATGCCTGCTTGCAGGCATTTAAATCTGCTGAGCTATTTGGCCAGCCATGTATTCATTTTCAATTGATGTTGTAACAGATAATTACAAATTGGGTGGCTTATAAAAGCACAAGTCTTTCTTGCACATCCAAATGTCCCCCAGGTACACTCTTTTCAGAGAATCTGGGAAGAGAGTGTTTTCTGGCTTCTCCTGGCTTTGAGAAATTCTTGCATCCCTGGGCTCAGGGTTTCCTTTTCCTTCTAAAGCCAACAACTCTGACCTGTGACTATAGTGAGGAAAGTTTCCTTTCTTTTCAGCTTTCCTAGGTATAAGGTATGCTGGTCCACTTGGATAGTTTAGGCTGGTCTCTCCATTGAAAGATCTATACCTTTAGTCAGCTTTGCCAAATTTAAATCCTCTTTGACATGTTTGTAGGGATCCATTGGTCTCACTGTGATTGATTCTACCCAGGGAGAACTAGTGGCAGGAATGAGAAAAGACAGACAAAACACAAAAGCTGGGCTGCATGGTCACTGGTCTGCCTGATAGGCAAGACTAACTCCCAGAACAAGGAAACCTATGTCTACTTATACTTTTACAAAGTTATTAATGTGTGACACAAGGTTGCCTAACAACTGATAGCTGACCTTAACCAGGCACAATGTTTATCCAAGGACTGAGGTAGCTTGTTTGCTTTGGGCATTGAGGCCTAGTTCCACCTACATACATTTGATCAATTTTTTAGTTGCCAGGGCTCCCAACACATATTAGGTGACATAGTCCTGGGCTTTGGGGATTAGGAACTAGGCATCTTTGGGGCAATTTTTCTATCAACCACACAAAAGAACTTGTTATAGTTTATGATGTTATAACTATTTTTCCCCAGGAACTTAAAGACATCCAAGCCAGCTTGCTTAGAATTTATAAATATTCAGGAAAGGAATCGGCCAAGGTTCTCCTGTCATCCTTTTTTGTATTTCTAATGGCTTGATCTCATGGTAGAGTCCTAGGTTGGTCACTATCCTCATTTTCTCCTGAGTAAGTTTCCTGGTTGGCTAATTACTCCTGTTATCATGGCCTGTTTTTGTTACTTTTGTTGTTGTTGCTTCAAAGTACCTGACCACCAAAGTTAAAGGAGGAAAGATTTCTTTTAGCTCACTGTTTATAGAGATCTTAGTCAAAAGTCACTTAGCTCTAAGTCAGGGCTGCATAGCAGAGGAAAAGCTGTCCATGGCATGGCAGGCAGAAGGCAGTGAGCTGCAAGCAGTAGCAGAAGCAAGTTTACCTTCTTTTTGTCTTATATTTCATCCAGATTTCCTATTGATTGGTGCCTCCTACATCCAGGATTGGGCTTCCATTATTCACTCTGTGCATTCCAGTATTACATCTTCAATACACACTCATATATTCTAAATCTAGTAACCCCCAAAAACCCTACTTCTGACAGCATGAAACTGTGTGGAACATGTAGACATCATCCATAATGTGGTCATACTTGTAGAAAGATCAGTAGGTAATGATCAGAGATCTTTTCTGGGAATGGAGACCTTGATGAATATCAATGTACAGTTTGCTTATGTACAGGGTCAGGTGCAGATGGACACAGGACTTCAGGTAAGCTAGGCAAGTAAGCTATCATTATGCTACATCCCTAGCCTGAAACTCTTATTGGTTATTGAAGAAGTGGCCTTAAAATTTTATGCTAGTCCTGGGTAGACAAATACACTGCTGCACTGGGATTGTGATTTGCTGCAGGTTCTACTGTGGGTATCTAAGAGCCAGGAGGATACAGCTGCCCATTCCTCTGCCTTTGTCAGTCAATGTTAACAGCTCTGCTGCTGTCACAGGAAACCCTGAAGAAAAGTGATTCATGATTCTCTCACTGGTTAAAATCAGTCCTGAGTCCTGACAGCCCACGGTTTCCAAGGCTGTCCCTTTTCTAGGTTTCTGTTCCAATGACTCAGGAGAACTTATTGTGTGGGGGTCCATTTCTCACTTCCAGGAAGCTTGGACATACACTGCCCATCCCAGCTGTAATGAGCTACTGAGGCAGAAGAAAGGGAGAGCTTCGTGGGTTGTCTTGGCTATCCCGGCAGCTTCCTGCTCCTGCTCCAATCTGTCACTTCTGGGCATGCTGCCTGCACAGTGGGGCCTGCCCTTGTTCCCTTCCTATTCCCACAGGCTTTGTAACATCCTTACAGCCTCCTCCTTTGACTGTGGTCATAATTGGACTCTTTTTCAAAAGTATTTCTCATGATTTAGGTTTTGATGCAATGCAGGGAGATTCTGTTTGCTCTCTCAAAATGTGTGAAGGTAACACTAGACTAACTGCATAGGTAGAAGACAGAGGAGCTCACCAGGCCTCTAGAGATGAGAAAGTAATTGAATCTTTTGGCTGAAACGCTTTGGTGACCACCAGCTGCCTTAGGATGGGTCTCATCCTGAGGGCCTCTGTCAAAGTCTGCACTCTGCAGTTCTTTCTCTTCCTCACTCTACCCTGCTATGTACTCTGCTCACCTCCTCTCAGGACCTAAAGCCCTTTCTTCCCTTATTCCTGCTGCTTATTGTTTTGAAATATCACTTGAAAATTGTTCTTACCATTATAATTTCCCCTCACAGCACATATTTCAACTTGTGATCATACATTGGCTTATGTATCCTTATGGCCCCATCCCATGTTCAAGCCTCCAAACTGTCTACTTCACCAGCCTCTGGCCAGAGTCTTTTATTCCAGTCATCCCTGCATCCTGTGCAGCTCTCTACCTAGACATGGGTGGTCCTCAATTTGTATGATTTTTGTGACTAAATGAATAACAGAAAGATCTGGAGGCCCCTAGTAGGGGTTCAAACTGAGGTATCCAGAAGGAGACAGACAGACAGACAGACAGACAGAGACAGAGAGAAAAAGAGATGAAGAGAAACAGAGACAGAGATAGAAATAGAGAGACAGACAGAAAGAGTGAGATAGAGGAAGAGAATAAATATGGGTGTGTTCAGATCTCAGCTCTCTGTCAGTCATGGTTGCTGTGAGAAAGATCAAGCCTATGCTTTTCCTTCAGGCTTCTCTGATAATATTTGGTCAAACTTCTCACTTTCTTTTTGTAGCTTCATTTTTCTTCCTATGTGCGGTGTGTTTCACATTTTCTGTCATTGAAAAACTCTGATAAGTATATCATTTCCATTTATAATTAGTAGCAGATGAAATATTCTATTAACTATTTTCAGCTTGTATTGAAGATGAACATGAATCAAAATATAAAAGACAATTAGTAGGCTTAGACAACTTCTTTAAAAGAGGAACTGAGAGACATTTAAAATAAAAGATATTGATTATTATCTTTCCTTGATTTATAGTTTCCCCAGATGTACGGTTGCATAAAATTTTCCATCTTTGATCAATTTGAGCACATATATACATCTTATAATAATTCTTTCACAAATTCATTGTATACATTTGTTTTATATTAATATTGTTATGGTTACTGAAAGAAGTAACTGAAAAAAAATTTTTGATCAAAGATCAAGTTGCAAATAAGTTCCATGCTGTGACAGTATGTTCTTTTATTTGTGCATTAGTCAAAAATCTTAGCACTTATCAATGGAAAATTCCAGATTTGTAAGAGATTCTACAATACTTTAAACATTAGCCAGTGCTGAGAACCATTTCTAATCTGTGAGAAACAACTTCACAACTTTCAATGACATATTTATTTATGTTTTGTGTAAGAGAACTCATGTGTTGAGTTGCTCAGAGACCAGGGGAAGGGAATTGAAGCACTGAAAACACTTAATAAATAACAGAGATGATTCGTATTTCCAATAGCTCTGCTTTTCAGTACAAGTTCACATGTGTGTGCTACTTACACTTTATCAAAACCCTAATTTATTCCCCAAAGATACTATGCTCAAACATTAGCTAGTCCAATTTGACTCGAGTAAAATCTTATCGTTTTGTAATCCATAGGAAGGGACACATTGCTGTATTACCATTTGGCCTAGCACTTTTTACCTATTGACAGTTCAGTTCCTTAAGACATTTAACCTCTAATTCCATTATTTTTTTATTTTTATGTGTTTAGTGCAGTGTCTACAGGTTCTCACTACACCGATTGGACTCGTAGTGATCCTCCTATTTTTAGCCTCCCAAGTACTAACTGGGATTACAGCTGTGCGCCACAACGCCCAGTCGCAACCCCTGTCTCAGCGCACCCTGAGGGCAGGGCCAGCACAGCAGGTTGGGGATCAAACCTCAGTCCCTGTGTCCACCTAAGCAGGTACTTTAGTCTGTTGAGCTATCTGGTCGGCCCTTAACCTCTAATCTATCAGTGTTGTTTCTGCTGCATCACATCAGTGTCCATTTTAACAATCAAGGTGTTTTGAAGTATGATATTTTGTTTTCACAAGCTGGTCAAAAATTTCAGTTACTATTAGGGACTGCTGGTAAAATCTCATGAGGAAATGCAAGGCATCGGAAAAATGTTTTGCACTGAAAACATGTTCTCTGGTCAAGCAACGGCTGTGACTCATCCACATAGCTGACGCCAACAAAAGATCTACAAAGTGTTGTACAGGGTTTCAAGGTAAATCCTGAGGGGATTTGACTGACCTTGTCAGACACAAAAGTTGCATTTTTTGCTATATAGGTCTTGCTCTATCTTGGTCTTAACCATCCAGTAGAAAAGTATAAACACGAGGTATAAAAAATAAAGCCATATTAATATGCTGAGCTGTAAAAGGCTCAGGTCAAGAACTTCTGACATTGCCAGTCCTATGGATAACGCACTACTATTATGGACTACTGGACTATATTGGATTACTTTGCTGAATTCATGTAACTACAATATTTGAATGGCAATGGAATATCCATCTCTGACAAAACTAAACAAAAAAGGAGGATATGAATGTAGGGCCATTTTGTAGGGAAAAAATATATATTATTGTATATACAAAATTGGATAGATATACTTTCTCTTAGTTCAATGATGAGAAAGGTTTGTACTAATAGTATTTAGATAAGATATCATATCTGCATCTTGCACCATGAATAACTACTATGAAGATAACAATATACAATGTATTAATTATCTCAATAAAATTAATATAGAGAAGGATAAAAATGAAAACATGTTCTGTACAGTGAATGCAGTGTGTTTGGTATGTACCTCATGTCTGGTAATCACCTCAATATTTTTTTCATAGGTGGAAATTTAAGTAATAAAATCAGGAGTCCCTTCAGTTTTGATCTGACCAATTTTGATTTGCCATCTCTTGTGAGCCAGGACTCACTGACTACTGGAGACAAGGACTTGCTGTGACATGGTGGGAAGCAGGATTGATTGCAAGTCCTAGCTCTGTTGTCCCCTCTGTCTCGCAGATTATTGGCTCTTGTGCTTATCTCAGAAAAGCTGTGATTTCACCTCCAATGTATGCAACACAGTCCTGGTCAGTCTTTCAAAACTCTCTGGAAATAGTTATTTTTCTCATAGGAGGAAGAGATGTCAGTCTCTCTTCACTTATCTTTAGAGCTTGAACACAGAGTGGCCCTGGGTCCCTGCAGTCAGTCTCACTCAAGGAGGGTCAGGGAAAAGCAATGGGCATCCCCAAGGGAAGAAGCTGTCTCTTGCCTTGCTTGAGACTCATTGAGTTTTTGACCAGAAGCAATAGCTACCTATCTTCAGATGAACTGTTCTTACTGACCTGAGGCTGGGGTTCCTGTCACTTATGGCAGAATGGGTTATTTACACATGCATTAACACACACACACACACACACACACACACACACACACACACACACACACGGATTGCACCAGTACAATAACAAAGCATATGCCACCATGCTTTCCTGATTTCATGGCAAGAAGTACAGAGCTTCCTGGGGGAGGAGGTTCTAGAACTGAGTCCCCCAAAATGAATCCGAGACCACTGGCAGAGATGCTAGGGTAGAGGCCTGGAAGAGCTGGTATGTCTGGGGAAAGTTCAGGTGCTGGAGAGGTAAGCACCCAAAGCTGTTGGAAGAGGACAAACCTGGAGAATGAGGAGGAAGCGTTTTTAAGGACCATCTGTGCCTTGAAGAGCTGGGCTTCCCCTTATGGGGAAGATGTCTTATCCGACAGAGTTAAGACATCTGTTTTCTCATTGTGCAATCAAATTGGCTTGGGCTGGGTCAAGACAGAGGAAGGAGATTTTTCAGATGGATTCCATGGGGTCTAAATTGAAAACAGGTTCTAAACCAGGCCAGTGGTGTTGATGATATCACTGACTTGCACCACATTGGTCTGTGATGGTCAAAGGTGGGCAGAAGAGGAGGAGATCTCTGTTTGCTGTGGTTTCCATGTTGGTCAAAGCATGAGAAAGACAGACAAGCTTTGTGGGAGTTACTAGGAGAACAAAGGGAGGGAACACATGGATGGCATCGGGGCTCTGCTGAGGTTGACAATGTTAGACCTGTGGCCTGGGGCTGAGAGTAAGAGCCCAAAGCACTGTGCTGATGGACCTGGAGTAAACACACCAGAGCAAGCCTGTGAGCCCACTCTAGGAAGAAGTCACCAGTTGGATGAGTTGTTTTCTCTAAACTAAAACCTTATTTTAATTGCAGTATTGGGTCTTTGCAATAAACGAGTGAGTTTTGGTTGCACTTTGGGTACATTGGTTCACCATCAATGGCATAAGAGGCCCAAAGCCAGCACTCATAGCTTTGGTCAGCACGGCCAGAAGAGGCCTGTTCTGGAAGGGGCTACTTCAGAATCAGGGCTTTGGAATCTTGGGTAAGAGTGAGTTTTAAAGTCACACACAAACCACATCCATGCATCCCCTCACACTTCCAAATTTGCCTTCATATTGCTCCTCTTTGCTGAGGACCAAGTGGTGAAGTGAGGAGGTGTCCACAATACCCTCTCCACACTTTTTCTGTACAGATTTTGCCAGCCAGATGTTAGTCACCTTTCCTGTCACAAAGCCCAATGGCTGACACCTAGGCACTAAAGGGAGTGATGTGTGGTTTGGCTCCTGGCTCCCGGTGATCTAGCTCCAAGACAGAAACAACATGGCAGCAGAGGATTGGGGAGCAGAGCCATGTGGTTTAGGACAGCTGTGAAGCAGAGCAGGGATACTGCCAGAAAGGAAGAGAGGCCAGACACCCTTCTGCCCCAAGGGCGTGCCTCCTGGATTCACCCGGAAAAACCAAATCAAACCAAAATATTGAGGTTTCTTAAATTGTTGTTCAATGTTCTTTCCCTTCACTGTCTTTGAAGTGGGATGATTCAGAGATTTTAGAAATAGGTTTTTAGGAGAGAGGTGAGTTAGGTTGACAGATAATAAGTAGATACGGATAGCTAGATGATACATAATACATGATAGATAATGAGTAGATAGAAGATTGATAAATATTTAGATGATGAATATATGGTTTATAGGAAAATAGATGATAGATAGGTAAAACTTTGTGATTTATGCCTATAAATAATGTACCTGTTTGAGTCTTACAATAAACTCATTAGATAATTGTAGAAAATATTCTTAACCCCATTTTACAGGTAAGAACACTGAAACTATGGCAACATCAAAAAACTTCCAAATTCACAGAGCAAGAACTTGACACAATTGAGAAAAGTAAACATATCTGGCTCCAATTTATTTATTTGTATTATATTTTGTTATACAGTGTAGAGGATAGTTGGCTGAAATTTTAACAGCTCAAGTTAGAGACAGTACTAAAGAAACATGTTTAGATTACATCTTGTTAAGGTCACTGTATCCCAAGCTGTTGAGGATGCAGTGTCCCGTAGGTCACAGCCATGCCATGTATTTGATCTGTAGTGGATCAAATACATTTATTAAAACTCACTGGACATCTTTTAATTAATGCAGATCTGTTCACACTTTGGAAATGCTAGTTAATTTAGAAAAGAAAGTCATTGTGATTTATAAATGGGTACAAACCCTTTGACTGAGAACTTGGCAAATTCTAATAAAACTGCCTCAATCCATGCTGCAGTAGCTCCACTTCTAGGGATTTACCAAGGCTGCAAATGAATGCACAAAATAATTAACCGAGGCCTTATTTGTAGTTGTAAAATTTTCAAAAGTACCCCCTAAATGCTCAGTCAGAGGAGCTTGGCTGGATAAACTGGTCCACTCGCAACAGCGCATGATGCAACTGGGAAATGGAAGAGCATGGTGCTGATAAACTGATCAGGAGCGACTCCAGGAAATGCTATCGAGTGAAAACACAGCAAACTGCAAAGGAGTATATGAATAGCATTCTGAATTTTGTGAATGAAAGAGGGAATATGAAAGCAAACATACATTTTCTCACCTTTATAAAAAGAAATAAAGTTGAAATATATTGGAAATAGTGATATTGATCTTCTGCAGTCTTAGGGAAGTGTGGAGTGGAAGCAAGCAGAAGAGGGGGACTGTTTTCCCCTGTTGATCTGAAAGGATAATCATGACTTCTAGAACATGTTCAAAAAATGCCATTGAATCACTAATGGTGTGGAAGAGGAAACTGCTTAGAACCCAAACCCAAAGGAAGCTTAAGCAAATGAACCCAGTCATTCAAAAGCGAGGCAACAGAAGGAAAACAAGCAAGAAAGATGCAGCCCAAATACCTCTGGCCAGTCTCTGGCTGGAGAGCCTCTGGATTTTAAACAAACTGGACCTCTTCTTGGTAGTTAGTGGCTTGCACTGGTCTGTATGAAGCAATAAAGACATGATTTTAGATATTTTATAAAATCAAGCAAGGAAGAAAATACACTAGTGGTTCTGGAACCAGAGATGTCACTCTGACAGAAACAACAAGAACAGATGTAGTAGACACAGGCGAGAAAGAGTCCTTGTTTCCTAATATGTGATTGTGTGTTGTGCAAACCATCCACTTGGTGAAAGGTGCCTCTGTGTTTAGGTGCCTGCCCATAGGCCTATGGAGGGCTTTCACATGCCCTTAGTGTCCCCATCTTTGGTGGCAGGGGCTATGCGGCACCCAGAGCTCAATCTCTAATTCTATCCAGAGGAACCAACATTCCTCCTATAAAGGGCTTACTCTAAGGCTGGACAAGATAGGTACAAGATGAACCTGCAGTATCTTATAAGAGAGAATATGGAAGTATTCATAAGTGACTGGAGAGCGAGCTGGAATGGATGCTCACTGTACCTTTTAGCACATCACCTGTGGGTACCGAAATAATGGATTGCAGAATGACCGACATAGGAACTCATGTGTCTATAGTACTGAAATTACTGCATACATAGATAGATAAATCAGTGTCTGAGGAGAATGGAAGGGTTTTCAAGTATAGAGCCTGACCTGGAGGAATGAGGAGCTCAGACATCACTGGAGAAAAGAGGACCAGGAAGGAGTCCATGGGCATTGGTTCCAGGAGGGAACTGTGATGAGAAGTGGAGCATTGCCTAACCACAGAGGCTCCTCAGAGGCCGGCTATTAGCTACAAGAAACAAAAAACTGAGTGGCAAATTCAGACCATGCTTTGGCCACTTTCCACACAGTGCCAGCAGGGAGCAAAAGGACAAGAGGTCTCCAGAAGCATCATTCTACCAAGAAGACAACCCTACTCCTGCTAGTGTCGGCTGGTGGGCCCCAGCTGCTCTGGTCCACATGCAGACATGCTTATGAAACCTGGGTGGAGGAGCTATATTCTTCAAAAATCACCTGGGGCAAAGATTTTGGAAATGCTACAAGTGGGAGGGATCTAAAACAGTAAGACAATTAAATACACCTTTGACCCCAGACTGCATTCCATTCTGGGAATGGCATGGCTTAAAATACATTATTGGATTGATTGACCAAACAGCAATGTATGCTCTAAAACACTATACCAATAAGGCAATTAACTGGTTGTAGATTATAGCACCATACTTTTGCAAGCAAATGTCTCTTTTCTTTGGAAACACATATTGAAGTGCTTGGGAGGGGATTGAAGGGCCAAGCGGTATGTATCTTACTCACATGACTGTAAAATAGAGACATGAACAGACAAGTGATAAAGTTAAACAGTCATAAAATACTAACAAGGTGGCTCTGGAAGCTGGTGTTATGGTAATTTTGTTACTTAATTTATCTTACAACTTTGTTGTAAACTTGAAATTATTTCCAAATACTTCGCACAAAAGTGTAACAGGAAATCCAAACAGATGAACATTTTTTTGTTTTGTTTTGTGGTACTGAGGATCGAACTCAGGACGTTGTGCTTGCCAGGCTGGTGCTTATACATAATGCAGAGCTATCTGCCCAGCCCAGTATTTGAAATAACTATCCTATAACACTATGGCAGTGGAAATATAGTTAATATTTCCGGATCATACAATTAGTTTGGAAATTGGAATAGTGTGTGTCTACAATACTTTCTTCCTAGCAAACAAAAGCTACCCACAGCCCTGCTACCTGATTTCTGTGTTCTGTTATTTGCTCTCGTTTTCCCATTTATCATGGTATTTGAGGATTACATTCTTTAGATAATGTAACATTTCCTATAACTCTAAGAATCAATTTCAGATTTTGAAGCTGTGTTTTAGGATTTAACCCATTCACAATTTTAAGCTACTTTCAGATGGTCTATGTCTTCTATATTCCTTAGAAGCTAATTTCATATCTTCTTCTTTTTTTTTTTTTCTTTTTGTGGTACTGGGGACTGAATTCAGGACCCTGTGATTGCCAGGCAAGCACTTATTCTACTGAGCTATATCCCCGGCCCTCACGTCTTACTTCTTTTAAGTATAGAAATTTCTGTACTAAACTCACCAACGTAAGGTAATCACTTCATGATGACATCACAGAATACTTGAGTCTGCGAAGCCATGTAGGGCAGAAGCTCATTTCTCACTGCTCTGGAGGCTAAAAAAGGTCCAGTGCCAACATGTCAGCATCTGGTGAGGACCCTCTCGCTTGCTTCTGTGGCACAGGGCAGAGGGGCATAAGCACCCCAAAGTCCTTTTTATAGCACAAGGACAGGGCCATTCTGTTAGCCCCATCCCTCCACACTGTTGCATTGGGGATCACATTTCCAATGCTCACACTTTGGCAGAAACATCAGTTTTTCTATCAATGGATGGAAGATCAATCGATGCCCTCCACAGGGTATTCTTGTCAAGGTCAGTTACTTTGGTTTTGCCTGCCTTTTCTGCGCTGTCCTTTCGAAGGGGTCAGAAGAACTTTCTCTTCTTAGAGAGTGAGAAGGAGACAGCTCTCCCATCAAAGCCAAGTCCTTTTCAGATATCCTCAGAGTCTTCTATTTTTATAGATCTTGTTAAGGTCATGGGCAGTCATTCAGTCAGCAATAACCTGGTGGAGTGAGGAAGTAAGTAGAAAGCCCAGTGGAGGCCAGAGGAATGCCAGCAATGAGCGCTCCAGTGGGCGCCTCCACCCTCGGAATGCAGAGGCGACATCACCTGGAAAGCTGCACACTGCTCTAGTTCATGTGACTAACAGGTCCCTTCTGGCCCCTACAGTGTCTTGCAGTTTGACTTACTACCTTGACACAAGAATGTGTGTTCCTCACTGTCCAGAGAGGAGGCAGCTCTTGGCTCACACCTCAGTACATTGCGGTCTCCTTCTAAGCTCCTGAACTCTTGACCTGCCAAGGTTTGGTGAGAGAAAGGAATTTCCAGCCCTGGGCTGTGAGCCCATTGCTTCCTTCTACTGGGCTGGGAGACCTCAAGGCAGATGCCAGAACTTCATGTTGAGGGTTCTAGGAAAACATGTTTGGTTCATAGGTTGGGCACCCACAGCTACAGGAATCTTTCCTTTCCGGGTGAAAAGGGATGGGAACCCAATGAAACAGGACTGTAGAGAAGAGGCAGTGCAGGAACATTCCTTGATGTGCTCAGGCTTAGGCAGAAAGGAAACGGCCAATAGAGAGAAGAAAAAAAAAAAAGAAAAAAGGGAAGGAAAAGGGAAGATGAAGAAGGGATTGAACAAGAAAGTAAGAAAGGTAGAGAGAATGGCACTCTATTTCTTTAGAATCCCCAGAAATGCAATGAGTCTCTAGAGGAGGGTTTTATATAAATATACAAATATAAAACTATATGCATACACATTTTAATTTAAGAGACCACTATGGCAGAAAAACTTGTCGCTAGCCTGAAGATCATCTTATTTGCCAGCAGACCAGCCAAACTGTCTTGGACATGTGCTGAGCAGGAAGAACTTGGCATAAGAGGTTCAGTCATTTTTATGTACCTAATTGAAGGCAAAAATCTCTTGTGATACAGATATTGACAGCTTTGGAGAGGGAGAAGCTAAGTAAGGTGAGAAAGGGGCCCATAAACCATGCACAGAGAGAGCAGAGCAGGGAAGAGGGAGAGTGCTAGGGTGCACTCTGTGATCATGGTATCTCCCCGGCCAGGTAAGTACTAGGGTGCACTCTGATGGGAATGCACAGATGTGGAAATGAAGGAAGATAGCTGCGTAGCTGATGGGGACTTCTTGGAAAGGGACCAGCAGCTGCAAGGACTCTGAGCTGGACCGGTACCTGGAGGGGCTCTCCAAAGGACCATATGGTTAGAGCCACAGAAGCAAGGGGAGTGAGAAGGACAGGGCCAGAGAGATGGCAGAGCTTTGCATATCATTAGAGGACTTTGGCTCAATTCACTCGGTAACAAAGAAGTAAAGAAGCATCAACATCATATTTTAATGGATCAACCCTGTGTGCTTCAGATGCTGTGGCACATGTAGGCCAAGCAAGGATCCCAGACACACATGAAGGCATCAGGTTTAGGTAAGGTCAGTAGGGACCATGGCAAGCACCTGGGATCTACTTAAGGCAAAGGGAACAGAGCAATGGCTGTTAAGACCAAGGAGTAAGCCTGTTCCAATGGTTTTGATGTAAGGGCAGCAGCAGACAAGAAACCTTTCTGCCCACTATGGCTGTGATGGGGTGAAGCTTCAAGTGATGATTGCCTTCTAGGAACCCAATGGGAGCTGGTGGTAAACCAGAGTCTAGCATTTAGGGGACAGGTCTGACCTAAATTCATAAATGTAAGGGTCATCAGCATTCACATGGCATTTATAACCATGAGCCAAGGTGACCATAGGAGGACGTAGTGATGGAGAGTAGAGCCCAAAGGTGGGGCCTAATTCAGGAGGGCAGGGTGCTGAAGACTTCTGAGAGTGGCTTTATTCATGGGAGGAGGAAAGCTGAAGCATGTTCTCTGCTCTAATAGATCATCTAAGAGGATAAGAAGTGACCCAAGGATAGAGCAGAAAAGGGTGACTGTCACTAGAGCACAGACTATTTTGCAAAGCAGCAGAAGAGCTCCTGGGGCAGTGTTGGGGAGTTGATCCTAGAACCAGTGAGCCCAGGCAAAGACTATTCTCCAACCCAGGTGTCTGTTGGAAAGTGACACAGAGAAAGGGGGTCAGGCAGAGTCAGGAATGCTTTCTTTTCTTTTTCCATGGAGAAAAAATAATACTCTGTGGATGTCAGGAGGGCATCCAGCCTAAGACTGTAAAGGGGTTCTCTGATAGCAGAGGGGTTGAATCCAGAACCAGCTGGCCATTTCTGGGGCCAGAGCACCAGGTGGAGGCCACATGAATAGGCACAGGTGGAACAACCTTATGCCTCCTGCAAGCTGGTCACAGAGGGCTCTGTGCAATTAACCCTCCACTTCTGGACTTTGCTGTCCCTACTCCTGTATGAAGGCCCTGTGCCCCACAAGAGCCGTTGGAGAGGCAGTTATGAAGCTGGCACCTTGAGGCTTTAGGTTGCCAGGAATGTGGCGTTGTCAGGAGTGAGGCCCTACTCTGGCCTCTCCTCTTCTTGCTCCAGAGCCATAGGCTCCCAACAGCTGGGAGCGGTGATTCCCCGACCCTCCTCCCTGGACTCCGCCTACTTGGGTATTCAGGAGGGGTGCCCCCCCCCCC
>PVKA01015959.1:0-10088 GCA_004027165.1 Ctenomys sociabilis
ATCCACATGGATGACACAGACAAAGGAACTACAGAATAATGTACAGGACTACAAGATAAACCCTGAGAGGACTTCACTGACCACATAGGAAATATAAAGTTCATGTGTTGGTATATAAACCTTGATCTATCTAGGTCTTAACCATCCAGCAGAAAAGTATAAAAATGAAGTATATTTCACAAGCCCATAATATTAAGCTGAGCTGTAAATGGCTATGGTCGACAACTTCTTTGAATAACTCACTATCATTGTAGAATGCTGGACTGTGTTGGATTGTGGTGTCGAGTTCAAGCACCTAAGTTAGTTGAATGACAATGGAGTGCCCACCTTTGACAAGTGTAGACAAAGGAAGGGGTGTAGAAAGAAAAAATCATGATGTGTGTATAGATAGTAAAGTTGGGATAGATAACGCTGTGCTTCTACATAATCCTATGAGAGGCAAGATTTGCACTAATGGTGGTTAGACAGGATATTATGTTGGCTTCTAGTACCACGGTCATCCACTAGGAAAATTATTATTGAATTTTTTATATAATTCAGGTATATAAAATAAGTAAGCAGCTACACTCTTAATTCACTGATAAGAGATATCTGCTAATATCTGTAAATATAATATCATGTATGCATAACATAATACCAAAACATTATGAAAACAGTTTGCAATGTATTAATTTATAGAATCTGTATTGTTAAGGTGTCTTGAAACTGTCTGATTGACATTTGTAGTTCAATAAAATAATAAAGAAAGAAAGAAAGAAAGAAAGAAAGAAAGAAAGAAAGAAAGAAAGAAAGAAAGAAAGAAAGAAGACAATTTGAACCCAGAGAACAGCGCGGGGGCGTCCGGGGAGGGGTGCCGAGGGAGTCAGTGGGGGGGGAGGGAGCAAGTGGAGGAGGGGACAACGAGTCGCCGGCGGGGTGGGGGGAGGGGCGGCCACGCAGGGCCGAGCGCCGTGCTTGTCTGCGCCCTCCTTGGGCGCTAAGCAGAGCTCGGCGACCTCACGGGGAGGCGGCGCCCGGGACTCTGCTTCTCCCTCGGGCCTGGCCACCCCTTCCCTCCTTTCCTTCTGCCAGAGGACATGGTAAGACGAGGCCTTTGACCACTCCTCGCGTAGGACTCGCTCCGGATGACAGCCCACGAAGCCAGGAGTCCGGGCGATCGCCACACCTCCGCAAGGCGCTGGCCGACCCTCGCGAGACGTCCGGCGCAGGTGCCTCGCCCACACGGCCACCAGGTGGCGCCATAGGACGGCTTTCCAAACTTCAGGTAGGTCAAAGCCGCTGGAGCCGGCCCAGTTGCCGGTTCAGTCCCTGTTCAGTCCAAAGACCTGTGGCGCGGCCACGCCTCATGGCTCCTTAATCCAGATGCTAGCCTCCTTAATCCGGATGTTAACGGGACACAGTGATCCAGCCATGCCCTGTCCAGTAGCCACAATCTATTAAGCAGTATCTTTGAGTTTTAGTAGAAAAGGAAATTCACCCCGGTTTACGTGGTTTTTCCAAAAGGGAAGCAGGCCAGAAGAAGCACACAGCTTCCTCCTAGAGGCAGGGGGCCTTGCGGCTCCTGGGGGCTCAGGAGAGTGGCTTTCAGGCCAGGGCCCCGCGTCTGGTTGGGCCAGGTGAGGCAGAAATTGCCCTGTGTCTGACTGTGAAGGACTGAAAAGCCCCTGGATGCTTCTCCACAAGCTTCTTCAGGGCACGGCAGCACTTCCGTAGTGTAGACCTGCCTGGCCCAGGAGAGTTTTCAGGGCTACAGCTGCAAGGCCCACTGGGACACCTGGGACAACTCCCCCCATGCCAGATGACTGCTAAGGGGCCGACCACTCAACCCAATGCAAAAGTACTACAAAATACCCAGGCAGAGTGATGCAAACTTGTACTTCCAGCACTTGGAGGCTGAGGCAGGAGGATCACTATGAGTTCAGCCTGGGCCACATGGCGAGTTCAAAACCAACCTGAACTACATAGCAAGACCCTGGTGAGAAAAAAAAAAAAGTAGAAAGTACTACAAAATAAAAGATCTCTTTATTATAAAACATCTCCAGGATGCTCAGCGGTACAAGCGCCTGCCTGGCAAACACAAGGTCCTGAGTCCAATTCCCAGTATAAAGACAGACAGAGAGAGAGAGAGAGAGAGAGAGAGAGAGAGAGAGAGAGGAGAGAGAGAGAGAGAGAACGCTTGCTGAAGACCATGTGGTGGTCCCTTGGTGGGCTGCTGCTGTCTGATGGATGTGTTTAGTATCTGTTTAGTCCAAAGACGGGAGTGGGCAGGAGATACTGAGAGACAACTTATGAAAAGCCCTGCTCCACAAGGGAAACCACTCACTCCCTTCTTCCTTCGGTCCTCAGAATCCATCCATAGCTGTCTCTCTGAGGTGCTAGTGAGTCAATCACTGTTTTTTTTTTGAGACAGAGTCTCACTATGCAGTTCAGACTGGTTCACTTTTCTGGTCTCAAACTTACAACAATCCTCTTGGCTCAGCCTCTGGAGTGCAGTCAACTGATTTTTTCTTTTTTTAAACAAAGTAAGCTCCCTGTAGACCCTGTCCTAAATACATTAAAAAAAAAAAAAAAGTAAGCTGACATCAGTCTAAAACTTCAACAGCTACAGCAGCTAGCCAATGAGAGCTACCTTGGGTTTTCTTGTACAAATCGTTACTGTATGTGCTAAGTGATGGATACAGCTTCTGGCTTTCCCAAAGCTTCACATACTTTTAGATGGAGTTTTCTTTCTTTTTCTTTTTCTGTATTTTAGGGAAGTGTCCACGGGTGTTCAGGGTCTCACTACTAGATTGGACTTGTAGTGATCCACCGGTTTACAGCCTCTGAAGCCTGCGCCACCATGCCCAGCCCCTGCGCCTCTTGCAAGTGCTTTAATCTGCTGAGCTATTTGGCTGGCTCTTAGATGGAGCTTTCTTGGAGGCAGCTCAATGTAGAATTTATGACTGGCTCGTAGCGCAGTGCTGGGGTTAAGGGTGATGGCTCCATCAGTCCACGGATTGGACGGCACTGCCCTAGCTAGTCCCAGGAGGCCGGATAAAATAAAAGATGCTTGTTTCCCCTTACTCTCTTGTTGCTTTTGCTGTCTTCTGCTGTGTTGTAGTCTAGGTTTACGAGAGAATGGATTTAATATAGGGTGCAATTTATAGGCTTATTTTATAATATTCACCCAAAAAGTAAAATGCAAAAGAATATAGGAGAACTGTCCACACACGAGAGACCCAAAGAATCCAGCTGGGGGCTCAGAGCCCTTGACAGTGTCTGATGCAAGTCTGCAGCAGAGATCTGTCCTGGGTAGAAGGTCTGTGCCAGTGGGACCAAGGCTCTGTGCCGGAGCCAGGAGGCGATGTTCAGGGTGAGAGCCAGGGCTCCCTGAAAAGAACTCATCACCCTCAGCGACAGCGCAGTCCTGAGCTCCTCCAGCGACAACAGCCAAGTTCCTATCAGGCAAGCCAGGACAGGCTTGTCCAGGAGAACCACCAGCGCACCCTCTTCCCCTCCAGTTCTCCTTTACGCTGCTGGCAACATCCGCAGGTGGGCGGGCTCTGCACCCAGCACCACGCAGACTCAGTTCTGAGTTGAACGGTAGTTAATTAATCCTCCCCCGGCCCCCGTAAAGTGTGGCCCTCTGCTGTGCCACCCTGTCTTGGAGCCAGCTGACATGGGCTGAAGGCTCTACAAGCTGAGCTATTTTGCCTCAGCAATGAGAGAAAAGTGAGACATTCCCATTCCCTTTACAACAGTGATGCAATGCTTTCTTAAATTAAGAAAAAGGAATTGCTGTTTTAAAAACCCAGTACTCCTACTTTGTGAGTGCAGAAAACTGAAGTGTGGACCTGGGGCCAGAAACTGCTGCTTGCAGTGAGTTGATGAATGTGGGCTTCCCACCCAATGAGGGGCAGAAGCGGGGTCTCTCTCCTCAGGGATGACAGGACCTGGAGCAGGGACCAAGCCCAAGTACTCAGCTTCCAGCCCAGGCCCCGCATGGCACAAGGCCAGGCTGGCAGCTGGGTGAGGGTGGCCCCTTCTCCAGGCCTGGCCCTGACAGTTGCTTTACAGCTGACGCTGGGCTTCACCTTATGCAGCTTTAACTTCTTCCTTTCCAGCTTGGGGCCCTAGAGCCATCTGCTCCCAGCCCCCTCCACCCGCACTCCAGAGTCAAGCACACACCCACAGCCTGAGACTCCCTAATGTGGAGCTGTCACCCATCTGCTCCTGGAAATTCCGCTCACAGCTCCTCAAGGCCCTAGAGCAGCAGGAGGAGGGGCATGTATGCTGTCCCACGACGGCCACTGGACAGCTCGCTCTCCATCTAGCACTAGCCAGAGCCTTTTGGCACCATCCGGCCTCTACCCCTCTCCACCCCCAGCCTCACAAAGCCCTCCTGGGACTGGATTCTCCTCTGTTCGTCTGTCAGTTTGCAATGGAAGTGTCACGTACCAGGAAGACGCATAGCCAAGGGCTATGCCCTTGCACAAGGCAGCCAGCTGAGCTGGGACAGCATGAGGCCTTCCGGCCAGGCCAAATCCTCATATCCACAAGCTCTGCCTCCCAGAGCTGGCCCAGTGGGTGCCAGCAGGTTGAGAAGCTGAGCAACCTCTGTTAGCAACAAGGTTCCAGATCACTCGGATGTGGGCACACCCTGAGGCAAGATGGAAGAGCACCCAAGAGTAGGCTTTGGGCTTCTGCTCGAATCTTAATTCTGTCCCAGCCCACTCTGGGTTCTGGGTCAAGATACAGACCCTCAACAGGTCCTCAGCAGCTCATTGCAGACGATGGTGAGAATCAGGTCCTAAGGCTGTAGGGGCAGCAAATGGCATAAGCGCAGGCCACACACTCAGCAACATCAGTCCTGGTGCCAGGGATAGCAGCAAGGCCGCCAGGCTCCAGGGGTGCCTCCAGGCAGCGGCACTTCCAAAAGCTAGGAAGGGGTGGCGTTGGTCTCAAAGGCCAAGACTGGGACATGGTCAGCTGCCTGGACATTGCGGCTGAAGCTGTGGCTCAAGGTGCAGCATCTACAGGGGGAGGCCCAGGGCTGGCGCGGTCTGTCCTTGCCACAGCCTGTGCACCTGTGGGATCCGGCCCATGTCCAGGTGACCCTCTGTTAGTGACACAGGGCAGGCCCCAGATGGCCATCCCATCCTAACAACTGGGAGACTGATGCTTAAGAATCAAATGGACTATCCCAGGTCAGGGGCCCATAGAGAAGAGAGCAGGGCCTGCACCCAGGCTGTCTCTGCACCCTGGTGGCTACAGCCTGGGGGTGATCTTCCTTCCCTGATCTCAAAGGGAAGGAGAACTGGAGTCTTGCTATTTTGCCTGACCACAGGCTTGGTGTCCTCTGGGGAGATGGAGATGCAGCCACACCTCCAAGGCCAGCTGGAGAGGCAGAGCTGAGAGTGACTGCTTAACACTTGGGCAGGAAGGCACACCAGCCAGGCTCCCCTCACACCCACCACAACCAGGAGGGGGTGCTATGCTCTCCAGACCCACAGGGGCACCGGAGGCCTAGTGGTCCCAGGGCTGGGTCACACAGAGACCACTTTGAGGATCTGCTCTGGAGATGAGCAGAAACCTCCCTTTACTCTGCACCTTTAGGGGATTAGGATACAACCCCAGCCTGAGCCAGTGACACAGCAGGGGCCGCGTCCTAAGCTGCCCACCAGGCCCAGGCCACTGAGTGGAGACACTGCCGCACCCTTTGCCAGGGCAGGTGATAGCTCCAGAAGGGACTTTCAGATGACAGGGGGAGACAGAGCCACCAGGACTCCCTCCTCTGCCTCTTCAGACCTTGACCTCCCAGATCTCAGTTGGAAAATAGAGGCAAAGCAAGGGTCCATATGTCCAAGGGACAGAGGAAGGTAGGTATCCCAAAGGGTCCAGAGGACAGGACCTACCTGGGCTCACAGCCCAACTCAGCCAGTTTCCCTTGTCGGTCAGGAACTCAGTCAGCACTGAGAAATGCCCCCTTTTGTCTGTACCAGGCCACATCCAGCCTCCTGCCCAGGAGTGAGGGAGACAGGCCCTCCCACCACACTTGCTGATCACAAGCCCAGGGAAGCCCTGCTCACCCCACTTTCCCTGAGCAACCCAATTTCCCCCAAAAGCATGGGCTTTGGGAGTGGGAACTGAAGTCCAGAGAAACAGGCAGTTCTCGGCTCTGAGGCTGTGGGCTTCCACCCCCGCCCCCAGGTATTTCATATTCTGAGTGTGTGCTGCAGCTCAGAAAGCAGAAAATGAAAAGGAAGCCTGGGCCAGAGGGACCACAGGAGAGTAGACCACTGAGGCAGTGGCCCACGAGGCAGGGTCCTTCTCAAGGGTGGGTGGCAGGAGCTGCAGGAATAGATGGTCCAATCGATGGTACAGTGGGCAGGCACAGCAGCATGATGCCATGGGGACAGCTAGGGCACCAAACTGGCCTGACCCTGCCCTTGTCCAGGCCCCCAAGAGCCCAGCACCCCCTCCTCCACACCTATCCTTAAAGGGCGCACCTGTCCTGATTAGCCCCATGAGCCAGACACAAGTGCACTGGGAAAAGAGTCCTATTCCGATGCCACAGAGGTCCCCCAGGAATGTCTACAATAAAGGCTACCAACATGGGGTGAGGCAGGCACAGTCCTTGCTTGGGCTCGCTGAGCATCTTTCTGACCCACCACCCCCAGTACCTCCATGGTATGGACCCCATACTGACCTGGGGCTCGTGAGCCCCTTCCAAGTCTTGCCCTTCTTGCATAAAAACCAGGGCTCCCTCAGCCCACATACACAGTCTTCCAGCCCCACAGAGCTGGTCTTCAAGGCCAGCACCTCAGGGAGCCTAGAAGCTGCCCAACCTCAGGCAAGGGGTCCATGCCCGGACATCACGTGCCTTCCCTCCCACCCCTGCCCCACTGCCGCCCTTCCAGCCCCCCATAGCACCCTCGCTGTCTCCCAGATCTATGTGCCTTGTGTGATTATTTGCCAGCTCCTTCCCACACTCATTTTTTACTTAAATCTATTTATTGAAAATGCCACAATAAATAGAACACAAGAACCCACTGTCATAAATAAAAGGTAGCCAATAAAAATACACCATTGAAACAAAATGGTGCTACAAAAGTCTGGAAATTTCTCCCATCTGCCCCAAGCCCTAGTCCTGCTCCCTGGTAAAGAGGAGTCAGTTTTGGTTCCTTGGATGCAAAACCCATTGGCACCAAGTCGATCCTCTTCTCAGCATAAAATTATTAAAGAGAACTGGAAAGAGAATTTTTCTTGCTCCAGGTTTGTGCCTCTTTAGAGGCCCAACACCAGCTGAAGGCCTCTCCAGGCAAGCACAGTGCCCACCCCGTCCATTGGGGATGCTAGCTAGAGCACCCTCCGCATCATGCTCAGCACAATGGGGAGACCCACACCCAGGACCCCTTTGCTGTCCACACCTTCGAAGCCCACCAGACCCCCTCCCACATGCCCACTCTCACAAGGCCACACAAGTCCCTGTCAGCGCTGCCTCCGCTGGCCCTGGATGTCACCGCTGGCTCAGGTGGGACACGAGGTACACAAGACCCACCAGCAGGAGGCCACGAACTCCCAGCATCATAAGCAGGAAGAGCAGCAAGATGGAGGTCACAGGCTCCACCGCGTGGTTCCCCAGATGCCACTGGGGGAAACCCATGTTCACCAGCTGACGGTTGAGGTCATTGAATGGGGACTGTGCAGCGCCCAGCCTGGCTCCCACCTGCTGCTGGCGGGGACCAGGGCCCCCAGGGGGTACACCATGGCCTCTGTTGAGAAAGCCCTGGAAGGTGGAGACAGAGAGATGGATGAATGCAGAGAACACTTGGATTGAGATGCCAACCAGGAAGAAACTTGGGGCCTGGCCCTCCCCTCCAGCCTTCCTGCGCCCTCCCTCCTTCCTCAGCAGCCCCAGGACACACCCCTAGGACCCAACAAGAGAGCCTCAGAGTGCAGGAAGTGCCAGCCTGTACACCCATGCCACACCCCAGGGAAAAGGTGCCAGGACAGAGAGTGACCAGGCTGGGTCAACTTGGCCCGGGCATGACTCTTAGATTCTCTCCAGCTTCTCTCCCACCCAAGAAATTCTTTAAAGAAAGACATTGACCCTGGCAGGTTTGCTAAGCAGGTGAGAGGAGACAGAGCTGTTGGGGGATGAAGTCTGGGGAGGCTGCCTGGAGGAGGACACCCATGACATTTCCCCCAAGCCTTGACCCAGATGGCTCTCTGCTGAGGGTTTCTGGGCATAGAAAGTGCATGCCCAGTAAGAGACTTCCAGCAGCGGCGCGGAGGGGGGGGGGGTGGCGGCTAGGTCAGAGGAGGCCAGCTGCTCCAGCCCCAGGTACAGGTGCCCACCTGCCGCGGGGTGCTCCCCCTCTGCGGGGCAGTGCTCCTCACTCGGGGGTCATCATCCTGAACGATCTCCCCATTGGCCAAGATCCGCACCATCCTCCCAGGAGCTTCGAGTTCCTGCTGGGCAGCACCTGCAAAGTGTGGCCAAGGTGGGGGCTGACGGAGGAAGCCAGGGGTCTCCTTCCCCTATAGCCCTTAGCGAGCTTCAGTCAGGGCCATGAAGGGCACAGATGCCTCAAAACGCCCGGAGGAGAATCACATGAACCTGCGATTGGAAGGCAACTGTTTTCAGCGGCGCCCACCCGAGCAGGTGCGGTCTGATTCACAGAGGGGAGAAATAAATGCAAGCTGTTTGCCGCACGAAAATCCCTCTCCAGTCCACTAGGCCCCTCCTGACAGGATCCTTGGAGAAGGGTGTTTCGTTGCCATCACCACGCAGCATCGAGGACAGCAAGGACCAGGGGCGCTGGCTCTGGGGCCTTCTCCGGGCACTAACCAGGGAGTCCAAGGTCCCCAGGGGCTCCCGGAGCCTGCTCCCCCAGGCCACAAACCCCGGATCTGGGCCTCCTCCCTCCAGGTCCCCGAGAGATACGGGCTGCTCGGGGTCACTCTGTCCCCTGCCTGGCGGGAGCCATGCGCCCCACTCAGCCCCTGCGCGACTCCACGGCGAAGAGCAGGGTCCCGCGTCTCTCGCCTCCCGTGACACCGCGGGGTGACACCAGTTCCCCGGGCGCGAGCCGTCCACGCCCTCCCGAGCCTGCCCAGAGGCCCTCTCCCGGGGAGCTGGGCGCCGCGCTCATCGAATCCTCCAAAGCGCCCCGAGAGGGATCGGAGCCCTGTTCCTCTCCCGGGCTGGGGTACCCCTGCACAGCCGGCCCGCCCGGTCCCCGCGGTGTCTTTGTGCCGCGTCATCCGCCCCCCGGGGGGCCCTAGGGCGCGCGGGCCTCGCTGTGCCCGGCTGCACGAGTGGGCACCGTGGACAGAGAGGGCCGCCCCAGCCGGGCGCGGGCTGCGGCCCACCGCCGTGCAGGAACGAGGCGCCGCTCCCCCTCTCCGGGCGCCGACACCCACCTGCGCGGCTCGGCCAGGGCGTCCCTCCGCGGCGCCGCTCCTCCTGCCCGACTCTCAGGAAGCGCGCAGGGGCGCGGCCCGACGCTGTCACAGCCCCCTCTGCCGGCAGCGCGGGGAGGCGCAGGCTCCGGGCCTGCGGGGGGCGGGGGGCGGGGGGCGGTGCGGAGGGGCGGGACCCGAGGGAGGCGGGAGGAGTCCGGGAGGGCGGGGAGGATGAGCCCGCCGCGTGATTGGAAAGCCGGGGACTGGGAGCCCCCGCCGGGCCTGCAAGAGCTCCGCGCCCGCGACGATGCCTAGCCAAGGCCGGCACAGCGGGGCCGGTGCAGCTGACTGCTGCCGGCTTCCCGGAGGCGGCGGCCTCTGGCTGGGGCCGCGAGGGTAGGTAGGAGTTTGCCCGTCCCTCAGAGAAGGTCCCTGCTAACAAAAGGAGCACCAGAAAAGAGGCGAGAACCATCGTCCTCTGCCTCCCACTTGATGCATCTAACCCACCGCGCCACCGTCCACGAACTGTGCCCAGCGGCTACCACGCTCATCCGGACGCGTCCAGGTGTGCGGGTCTTCCAGGTGGCCTCAGCCCTGGGACTCGGTTACTTAGCCCTCCATGTTGTGCTCTGCAGTTCAGGTGTCCCTCTGGCCTCTCGGGACTGCATTATGCCCCGAGCTATGGCGAGGGCGGAGAA